>JALPQI010003287.1:0-79748 GCA_025490895.1 Thaumatotibia leucotreta
TATTAGATTAAACATCTAAATGCACAAAATAATCTCAGTCAACAATACTATTGTGTTATTATTTACATTCATAACATTTTATGGAAGTGATTTCAACATACATTCAACATTCATACTGAAAATCGGAATACCTCGTATTAAACAGTATAAATAAATGAATATCCTTAAACAACTACTTTTAAATACAATAAAAGTATTACAAAATAGAAAATAATACAGATCTTTGACTCGCACTTATGCCTAAACGTAGTAAGTACCATTACAATGATAACAAAAATCTAAAATGTTAACTTTGAATAAATATTCTTAATTTTAGGAGGAAGAGAGCTCAATAATCAGTGGAACATTCATGTTGGGCGACGTAAAACAACAGCAGGGTACTGTTATGTAGTCTACGAATCAGTTTGTCAGTAGAAAAAGCCTGTGAATTCAAATAAGAATAGGCGCGTCGTGTTAGCCCCCCATAGAAAATTTGAATTTCACGCCAATTCTTGCAAGACTGTAATGTCCTACTTATCCTACTATTTGTTAACCCAATTAACAATGTGTGTGGGTACCTATAAAAATAACATTAGAAACTTTTATTGATTTAGGTACCCAGAAATTAACGTTTTCTAGCCCAGAAAGGGCAACTGTGATAACATTAATTAGTTAAAATCAGGTTAAAAAGTGATTTAAACATTTGTGTAACAGTGGTATTATAAGTTTGTATTTATATAAGGCACATCAGTTCCACAAGGCACCACAGATAGTCCCGCTTTATCCAACAAGACCAACTATACAATACTAACAAGAAGCGTAACTAAAATAGACGAAATCCGAAAATAAATACAATAGATACAATCGACCGACAGGTTCTTACAACCAAGCTTACACCTGACTTGTCACATCGGTAACATAGCGTACTCGTACCAGACGAAATGACTTGTTATTGACCGCTTAAATTAAAATAACATGGTTTAAGACTGTGAGTATAGATTCCCACGCATATACTTATCCGCGTCTGTCGTAAGACAAAACAATATATATTGTAACAAAAACACGACTGTAACTCTGCAGAGCTGGAGGAAACGTTTTTAACACTATTTCGATTACTGGAGGTTGGAGGTAGGTAATTACTTATTGTATCTGGTAGTTAGCTGAGCGTGAAAACATGAGAGCGGTTGGAAGTAATGGATAACTAGACAATAAAGTTGCCAGTGTCCGGTTGGGTCGACATACGCACAAGTATTAGTACTTATACTGCTACCTGCGTAATGTGAAAGCAATCGTAGAAATATTACAGTTCCTGTTCTCGGTCTCCAAGCGCAGTTATTTTCCTGATTTAACATAGGAGCATACGAGTCATATCGTCTGGTAATCTAGCTCAAATGTCTCCGCATCTAATTAACTTAAAACTAAACTGTCCTTGGACCCACCGATTACGGCAGGTTAAATCACGGAAACCAGATGCGAAGACACTCCCATAATACTAAGTCGAGATAATTCCTCGTAAATTTGTTCAAAGTCCCACTGGATTACACTAACACTGAGTCCCACGATCAGGTTTCATCACCTTTCTCGTATGTTTCTCTAAAGATTTTACCATGTCTTTCTCTCGCGAATTTTTCCCTTTTGCCCTGCTTGTTAATCCGTTCTAGTTTATTTTTGTGCTGGTTCTTTTTCCTTGGCTTGAGGGCAGGGATGATTTGGCATTCACAGCCGGAGCGAACCTGGACGTAATCCATGGACCAGCCTCCTACTGTGATTTCGCCGTCCCTGAAGGCCATTCCTTGTCGCTCCCTTCTGTGGCGATGAGGGTTTTCGGTGGCGGCATCAGCGTATCGTACCAAGGCGTAGGAGTAGGAATACTTCTGGACACAGCGTGATTGGTTGTAGAGTCGGGCGTCGACGAACCGGCAGGGTTTATCGACGACGCCGGTGGCGCAAGAGATCTCGTAGAGTTGCATGTTATTCTCGCCGTCCCGGTAGAGCTCGACGTAGAGGCCGCTGAGCGTGCGGCCGCCCTGGGGTGCCGTCATCTCGTGCACGGTGGGGCAGCAGTCCACGCCGTCACTATGGTTCTTGGCCTCGTGCACCAGAATCTGCTGCATCTCTTTCCAGTGCGATCTTTTCCAATCTTCTTCTATTCTGTAAAGTGGAATAATAAAGTTTAGTTACCGGATTTACTAGAGAATATTAATACTAAAAGTGAGTTTACGTACTGCTTTAGTTTAAATCTTAGAGCTTTTACGGTGATCTCATAGTAGAAATGGTGTCTGTCGCCATCCAAATGGTGGAAACATGGTAGCTTGACAGTACATAGTACCAGTAACGCCAGGATACTAGTGGCAAGTAGGTTAAAAATTGAATAGTCATGCATTAATTTTTCAGCCGTTCTTTTACAACCGTATGCTCTTAGAACAATTTTATTGTCGTGTTAGCTTTTATTTGAAAGAATTCACTGAGGCTCTACCACGAACATCGAAAACTTCGAACAACTGTTTCTGCCAATCTACATGAAATGTAATTAGAGTGACAGAGACAGACAGTACAGCTACACTGCAGGCCTAGCCGAGATCCCATTCCGCAATCATAATTATACGATATACGATAAGTCACGTGACCATAATAATGTATGGAAACGGCCACGTGACTTTCGTTCGAATCTGTCATGCTCATACATTAGTGACTTATCGCTTATCGTATACGATTGCAGAATGGCATCTTGGCTAGGCCTACAGAGTAGCTGTACTGTCTGTCTCTGTCACTCGAATTACATTTCATATAGAATGGCAGAGACAGTTGTTCGAAGTTGTCGACGTTCGAGCCTCTGTGAACTCTTTCAAATAGTTAACAGCTAACAATCTAACTAGTGACGGCAGTAAGATTACATTTGTCATTACCCCAACTCCTCCTGCGGGTGTCGTAAGAGTCGACTAAGGAATTGAAGTGTCACCGACCATTATTTGATAAAAGATTGATGATGGGCAGCAGCGTCATCATAGTGGACACATTACTGCCAGCGCCAATCCGCTTGCCCAGCGTGGCGGTCTATACGCATAGTTAATAGGAGAGGCCTACGTCCAGCAGTAGACTAGCATAGGCTGATGATGAATCTAGCTAGTTGTCAGCTAAAGACTTGGCTAGGCGAGCTGGTAAGTAAGGAGTACTCACGGCGCGCGGTGATGTGATGAATCTAACTAGTTATGAGCTAAACACTTAGGCCTACTGGTAAGTAAAGTAAGAAGTACCTACTCACGGCGCACGGTGATGTGATGAATCTAACTAGTTATGAGCTAAAGACTTAGGCCTATTGGTAAGTAAAGTAAGAAGTACTCACGGCGCGCGGTGATGTGATGAATCTAACTAGTTATGAGCTAAAGACTTAGGCCTACTGGTAAGTAAAGTAAGAAGTGATGAATCTAACTAGTTATGAGCTAAAGACTTAGGCCTACCGCGATTAGAATGGGATTCGAAAGTACTGTTGACACAACAGTGTATAAGTCAATCTAGGATATTTTTATAGTATTATTCATATATTTATAGTTTAAGTGCAATAACTCACAGACAATAGATTTATTAATCACTCACTACATCTATAAACAACTCTTTTCTTGGTAAATCTTGTGTCCTTTTTTGTGTCAACAGTACTCTCGAATCCCTTTCTGATTCCGGTTTGATAATAAGTAAAGTAAGAAGTACTCACGGCGCGCGGTGATGTGATGAATCTAACTAGTTATGTATGAGCTAAAAGACTTACCCCCTTATTCATAAACGTCTGCTAACTTAACCAGCCGCTAATAATTGTTTGTCCCTTTCGGTCTTAACAATGTGCCCATAAGAGCAAAAGGGACAAACAATACTTAGCGGCTTGCTAAGTTAGCAGACGTTTATGAATAAGGGGGTTAGGCCTACTGGTAAGCAAAGTGAGGAGTACTCACGGCGCGCGGTGATGCTGTCGAGGCGTCCGGCGCACGCGACTCGCGTTCGTCAACAGGTCGCCCGCCACCCCCGCCCCACACAGCACCTGGAAACAATACAACGCTCTCATTAGTCCTGTAATTATTATTTTTAGTACAGATGGTGCATTTTACGCGCTAGTGCAAGAAGTGGCTCATGTTACGTCAGGTCCAAAACTTCGGAGGGCCATCTATACTAAAAAACGTCGTACTAGACACGTGCAAAAAGGAAATGAAACGCATTTCATGTTTTTCGCACTTGTGTTGTAATGTACTATTTTATGTAATACGGATTACAGCAAGACTTTGGTCAGCCTCCGTAGCCTAGTTGGTTGTAACTCTGCCTACGAAGCTGTAGGTTCCGGGTTCGAATCCCGGCGAGGGCATTATTTGTGTATTTATTTATCACAAATATTTGTTCCTTGGTCATGGCTGTGTATGTATTTAAGTATCTGTGTATATATCTATTATATATATCGTCGCTTGGTACCCACAACACAAGCCTTAATTGTGCTTACCGTGGGACTAGGTCGATTTGTGTAAGATGTCCCAAGATATATATATCATCATCATCATCATCATCAGCCTATCTCAGTCCACTGCTGGACGTAGGCCTCTCCTATTAACTATGCGTATAGACGCATTAGGAGGTAAATGCCCATAATCACCACGCTGGGCAAGCGGATTGGCGATCGCAGTAATGTGTCCACTATGATGTTGATGACGCTGCTGCCCGCCATCAATCAAATCAAAAAATGGTTAGTGACACTAATTCAATTCCTTAGTCGACTTTTATGACACCCGCGGGAAGAGTTGGGGTGGTGACAAATGTATTCTTACTGCCGTCCCCACACGGCAAAAGTATCTTTGTGTGCACTGATTTATTTTAGAATACTTGTATCATCTCAGAAAGCCCAATGGCAATGCAAGAACAGACCATACACAGTTCTAATATTCAGGATGTTTCAAAAGTATTGGTGACGGCAAAATAAAAACAAGATACTGAATCTCTATAGAAGGTAATTTACTAGGTAACCTTAAAGCTATAAATGATTACAGCCTGTATTAAATCGAGAAGTATAGGTTATGAAAACGTTTCTTTATGAATTTTAGTCGATGGCTGTACTATTCATAAAACTTCTTTTACGTAACTTTATTTTATGATCTGACATAAAGAGCAGACATAAAGAGTTGAATAGCTTAAATTATTAGTTATTAGCAAACTAGAATAATAAAATGCACATAAAATAAGCGTAAGCACGACTCAATTACGATGCTGTTACTTGTAACCACGGAACCTAACCATAGATTTATATTTCCTCGTAACTTGTCGATAGATTGCTGTTGGGATCATCACTGATACCCATAAATAGATTTAGAAATTGTTTGAACACTAGATGTGTCTACTTCATTTGATACACTACCCCATAATTAGAATTAATCATACAAGAGTAAGGCACTGGTCTCACCGCGAGCTACTAAGCTATGAACTATCGGCTGTAAACACGAACAAAAGATACGCACCCCCGTGTAAATAAAAGAGACACGGCGATACTCGCCCGGCGGTGATAGCTGATAGCTGGGCGAGTAACGCCGCGTCTCTTTTATTTACACGGGAGTGCGTATCTTTTGTTCGTGTTTATAGCCGATAGTTCATAGCTTAGTAGCTCGCGGTGAGACTAGTGCCTAACCACCACCGGTTTGTTGTTTTTGAAAATAAACTATATAGACTTCTTTATCTTCTTTATGGTCTGTCGCCCGAAGTATAATTGTTTAGTTTTCTAATCTATTTGAAACACATTGTCTTTACTATAATTTATTATTGGGTTTCCGCTATCGTCATTATCATCCTATATCAGGTTTCCTGTTTTGCCATGGCGTCTATGGCTAACAAAACCAATTTTTACAGTAGGTACCAACCCAAATGTAAAGTCATAGGTACTCCACGGACACCTGTGGTTTATCCCATACTTTACAAGCGCACGTTTCTACCGAATTGTAAAATTATTCAGAAAAAGTTGTCAATTTTAAAGAAGTATTTTACCTTGCTACTTTCGGCCATGATATTCCCCCTAAAACTATTTTTAATAAACGCTAGCGACCTGGCTTTTCAGTTCCTCTCGCTTTCCATGACTTTACATAACTAAGAAATCAGCCTTATTACTTATTTTCTTTTTACCATCAACTTATCAACCAGTCACCGCTAACCTCAACCTACATACTTTTTTCAGAAGTAACAAAGGTGTCTGCGATGTTTTGAAAACATTACAGTGCTCGATGAATCGGGTGACTGACATGATTTGAAACATTGAAGTTGTTTTGTAAGCCAGTTAACACTTGAATCAAATCCGGCAACATAGAAAACGGTTTATTATAGGAGGAACTGGTTGTTAGTTTGAAACCTAACTGGGTTTCAAACTAACAACCATTTCAGAGTCAAAATACCTACTAGAAAAAAAAATGCTCAAATCGTATGCACGTATTCGTAGTAAGAGTCGACTAAGGAATTGAAGTGACAATGAATATTCCTTGATAGAAGATTAATGTGCAGCAGCATCATCGTAGTGAAGACACTAAGACTGCGATCGGTACCCACTTGTCCAACCAGGCGATTATGGGGATTTACCTCCTTATGCTTCCATACGCATAGTTAATAGGATACGATGTGATTATAAATCCTAAATACTCGTAATATAGGTACCAAAGAAATAGACCAAGTTACAAACGTCCGAGTCGGGATTTGAAACACCAACGCCAAAATTGTTTTGACATCTCGTATAGCGAGCGGCAGTTGGTTTCATGTGGCCTATATCTTTCCATCATAACATAATACCGAGAATTGAAATTAGTAGTTTGATTGGATACATGATTTTTCAATTAGTTTCTTTGCTTTTGACCCAGATTTATGTGACGGCGTTGACATATTATGAAAGTAAAATGGTAGTGGAAGAATAAATAGGTAGAGATAACTAAATACGTGTGGAAAATATAAAAAAAATGTAATTTGCTGGAACATACGGGGTAATTATGTAGCATTTTGTTCCCGCAATATCAATGAAATTCTACAAAGTAAGGCTTGATTCAGTTAATTATTTGATAATAAAAGCAATATTTATGCGGGACGAACGTTTTTTTATACTCAACCAGAGATACTACCGAGTTACCATGTTTATAAATATATGTATTTTATAGCTTTAATGGTCACAACTTATGCGTTTTTCATTTCAGTTAAGTATTCAGTTGTTTAGTTTTACGACCGATGGCTGACGAAGCAACAATAACATTGGTTTTACTACTTTTGAATGATTACCTAACTAATGCAGAGTCGTTTAAAGGAAATAAATTAATTTGCAGGGTGTCATCTTCTAAAGTAATTAGGTATCACAGTATTTTGATATCAAAGCAATGAGGGCCTATGATACATTTTCCGCTACTATTGGTCGGTATGATGGCAGCACTGTAGCGTAAGGTCCAACGAATTGTCAAAATAAATACGCGAATTGAATTTTGTTGTTGGTCTAATTTATTCTTAAAACCATTACTTTAAGAATATTGTTTTCTAAAATACATAAATAAAACAGTTCCTAGTAAATTCTCATGAAATGAACTAGTAATTTTATTTAGTTGGTACCTTTACTTTTTAGCCTCTGTTTTAGAGCTCAATCTTCAGTTTGTCGACCGTTATCTAGTCGTAATCCATTACAAAATCAATAAACTTCCAAATACAATAGAATTTCCATATTTTATGTTCAGTACCTATACCTATGTGCAAGCCATGAAAGTTATAGTTTGTCATAATGGTGTATTTAATAACGGGTATCCCCATATTTGTGCGATTCTGAACTAGCTTCATGAATGATTAAAAAAAAATCTCACAATTTTAAAACAAAAATGAACAGTTTCTTACACAAATACAACTACCGTTTATCAAAAAATCGGTAAATAGGTCGTAAGCGACTTCTACAACAAATACATATGAGACTATTCTCTCAAAGCTATTAATAATAAGCGTATTAATAATCACCGCCATAAAAAATTGGAAACGAACGATATTTTATTAAAATACCATAAGTTAACAAAACGAAGTATCAATAAAATCAATAAAAACGAGGCATAACATGAATATGAACTAGATGAAGACAAGTATTGTAAAACAAGAGAATTCTGGGAAATCATTATGAATTCGATTTTTAAACCCGATTTCTGACGTTAATTCATAAAATATAATACGATGAAGGACATAGACTTAAAGCTTTTTAGTATAAGAACTACATTAGATTGTCAAGAAAATCATGATACATATTGAAAGTGATAAGTATTCTTTAAGTTTGTAATATAAACCGTGTACTCTAAAGCTTTACACCTGAAGATCGATTTTTGCGCACCTGCTTCGTTTTTAGATTTAAAATAGTCAGTTCGTAATTAGCGGGAAGCGGTATTTTGTTAATTTATTGATATAGCAATCAACTAGTGATTGGAATTCCGACACTAGAAGTTGTAAAAATGCAGATTGCGGGGGACGCATGTGAATGGTGAATTACGCCACGACAAACCTAGTAACTGACATTTTTGTTTCTACTTTTATGCATGCGATTGTGTCATTGATAAACTAAACACTGATTGTAAGGTAAAAACGAATAAAATCAAACCTCTTCAGGTTTGTGCAATTATTGCCACTACACAGACACTGACATGTGTTTTAAATATTGACGATACTTATATTAGGTATTTGTTTTTAACTTTTTTATTTAATTAGATAGTGGAGCCGGGTGCATAGTCAAAATTATAACCGTAACAACAACGAAAATGAATGAATAGGTAAGTATTACGATTTTCCTTACCATTAATTCTGTACATTTGTCAATTAAATGAAATAAAATGAAATGAAATCGTTTATTCACAATGAACATAATATATGAAGAGTCCACGGAAAGAACTTGTCTAGTCAATTGAAATTACAGAAGGAAAAACCACCTTACTTTTAACAAAATAAGGTGTGAATTTGCCCTAATTTTTTTTTGGTTTTAATCATGTTTTTTTCTGTGGACCCTTCATATGGTAACAAGAGATCTTAACACCTTCGCTGCGGCATCGGATCTATCCGACCCGATGCATGTATGGTTAATTGCGTTGTTAACTAATTGCCGTAGCGAAAGTGTGTATCCCTTAATAAATTCAGTCTAAGTAGACTTGTGAAAACAGCCTCAACCTTTTCGATTAATTTTAATGAACAAATCATGATGACTGGGTGCCTATAGTGGTATTAAAATAAATTTAATATCCGTAGTAAAACCACAAAGTGATAATTAGCCACAATAGCTACCGTAAAATTATTGCACGCGGTTGACACTAACGGATTCACTGTGACGCATTCGAAATGGTATTCGTTGATGGCTCGTGAAATCTGACGCGGAACCGTAATAACGTGATAATGAGAAGATTCCCAGGGGCAAGGAGACCCGTAGCCGTACCATGAGTTTTCAAGTATCGAGGAGAAGTTTCATAAATTGCGAAACTTCTATAGAGAATGTTCTCGGCAATTTAGATTTTATAAGCTATCTAAATTATGCCTAACCGATGTATATACATGTAGGAACGGAACGTATGAGTAGACTGACCGATGACGGAATGAACGAGTGAATTGTACGAGTGAACGAGTGTACTTGGATGGGTATGAACGATGGATCGAGGAGAAGCCTGTAAGACGACCTAGCGAACAGACGTGGGAAATTTAAAATGTAACTTGACATAAGACTGTTTTTCTAGAATTTTGTTTTGTTTCGAACCGCTTAAGAAATATACTCCAAATTTAACCGCAAGAGTATTTTTACTTCAATCCCACACTACAGAAATTGGGGGCTCGTCCGGGATTGTAAAAAATCAAGCGGATTGAATTCGGCGACGACAGCGGACTTCTGGACCAAGCGCCATTACGACGAGGTGTCAAGTAAGATTTAGACGACGTTTTATTCAAATTTCCCAACGACGACGATTATTAAAATACGACGATAATTATCAAAATACGACGACCATTATTAAAATACGACGACGATTACTAACAATACGACGACGACGACGGCCTGATGGGCAAAAACGACAGACGTGCCAGCCGATACGAAACCGATTTTGAAGACGCAATGAACGGAGGCAGCGCGATGCTTCACTTGATGCAAGACCTCATCCCGAAATTCACGGGACAGGATAAGGCGTATCCTGTCACGAGGTGGATCGAGGAAATCGAGGATAATGCCGAGGTATTTGCTTGGAGCCCAGTACAGCAACTGTTGATGGCGAGGCGGTCATTGTCAGGTACGGCGGCGCTGTGGCTGCGGGCAGAGAAAACCTACAAGACGTGGGACGATCTTAAGGCGGCGATCGCGAAAGAATTCCCAGATACGGTAGATATTAAGACAATACACGAATTGATGAGCTCAAAAACGAAGAAAAGTGGAGAATCTAGCCTAGATTACATGTTGAGCATGAAAGAACTCGGAAAGCGAGGTAAGATGCCGGACTATGTCGCTATAAAATATATCGTGGACGGTATTCCCGATTCGCCGACGAACAAGATGATTCTCTACGGGGTAACGACGTATCAAGATCTAAAGGAAAAGTTGAAAATCTACGATATGATAAAAGAAAAGTCGAAAATTACAAATCCAAATCACGAAGCATGGAATAGCCGACCTAAACAAGCCGAAAGTACACCTAAGAAGAGATGTTATAATTGCGGTGATAATAGTCATATTTCCAACGAGTGCCCAAATAAACAGAAAGGCTTCAAATGTTTTAGATGCAATCAATTCGGTCATATTTCATCGCAATGTGCAGTTTCATCGACGGCAGGATCCAGCCAAAATTCATTAAGAAATTCGAATTCAAACCAAAATGGCGGCTCGAGTTCGACAATCAAACAAATGTGCGTTCAGAAGGAACGAATGAACGGAACGACGTCGACCGAATTATACGAATCACCAAATACGACAGCGGCCGAAGGCGAAACGAACACTAACGAGACGGCGCGCGCATCGAACGAAACGCAACTGAACGAACGGAATGGGAATGACAGACTGAATGACGGAGCGCATATGCCAACGATGAGTGTCAACAACAATGGCCGCGTACAACCGGTTAACGAAGAAAGCAAACCAATGAAGGACGTGACTTTATTTAAGAAAACAATTCCAGCGTTGATTGATTCGGGTTCAGATTTAAATTTAATTACGTGCGAGTGTTTGAAAATTCTAAATTCACCGGACTATATTCGGAATGACGTTGCAATGACGGGACTTGGTTCGACGCGAGTGCAATCCAGTGGAAATTTAATAACAAACATTATGATAGATGGACAGTGTTACGAAGATGTGAAGTTTTATATTGTATCTAAGGACGCTATGCCGTATTACATGCTTATAGGTCAGGAGTTTTTACGAAATGTAACTGTCGTTATGAGAGGCGATCGTGTGGTGTTTACGAAATGTGACATGAGCTGGCTTAGGGAGATTTTATTGTGTGGTGTGGATGTTTCTGATGTTGTAGGTTACGTGGACGACGAGACGTTACGGCAGGAGGTGACGAAGCTGGTGGAAACATACCGACCAAACAAGACATGTGAGGCGCCAGTTCAATTGCGTATTACTTTGAAGGACGACGTACCGATCGCGCAGCGACCACGACGATTAGCAATTGCTGAGCAAAGGGAAGTCGACCGCCAAGTGAAAGAGTGGCTGACAGAAGGCATCATTCGGGTAAGTTTTTCAGAATACGCTAGTCCCTTGGTGCTTGTGAAGAAGAAAGACGGCAGTACTAGAATTTGCGTAGATTACAGGTTGATAAATAAGAAGATGGTCAAGGATGAATATCCCTTGCCCGTAATCGAAGATTATATTGACAAGCTGTCAAAGGGTAAAGTGTTTAGTACACTTGACTTGAAGAATGGTTACTTCCACTTACCAGTGCATGACGATTCAATTAAATATACTTCTTTTGTGACGCACAACTCTCAATACGAGTTCCTTAGGGCTCCATTCGGGATTTCCATATGCCCAAAGGTCTTTACAAGGTTTATGACGGTGATCTTTAGGGACCTGATTGAAAAGGAGTATGTCTTGATATTTATTGATGATGTGATAATTATTGCAGAGGACGGGGTACAAGCAGTACAGCGGTTGAAGGAAGTGCTAGCCCGTGCATCTCAGTATGGATTGATAGTCAACTGGAAGAAGTCTCAGCTGGTACAACGACGAGTGGAGTACCTTGGACACGTGGTGGAAAATGGTACTGTAAGACCATCACCTGATAAGACGGACGCTGTGGTAAGGTTCCCACAACCAATTAATATCAAACAGTTGCGAGGATTTGTCGGATTAACCTCATACTTTAGAAAGTTTATTCAGAACTTCGCTTTGATTGCGAGACCTCTGACTGATTTATTGAAAAAGGATACAGAGTTTGTATTTGAGGAACCTCACAAGGCTGCTTTCAATGAATTAAAGATGAAGTTGGCATGTTCACCTGTTTTGAGAATTTTCAACCCGGAGCTTGAGACGGAGTTGCATACAGATGCTTCAATGTTGGCTCTAGCAGCTATTTTGCTGCAACGATGTCCAGATGACGGTCAGTTACACCCAGTGTACTACATGAGCAAGAAGATGAGTGATACTGAGAAAAAGTACTCAAGTTATCAATTGGAAGCTTTGGCAGTAATTGAAGGTGTGAAGAAATTTAGACAGTATTTGTATGGTATAAGGTTCAAAATTGTTACAGATTGCCAGGCATTTGAAATGACACTGAAAAAGAAGGACTTGTCTACACTTGTGGCGAGATGGGCTCTCATACTACAAGAGTATGACTATGAAGTGGAACACCGTACAGGTTCGCAGATGAGACATGTAGATGCGTTGAGCAGATCACCATATGCCTGTGTGGTAACACGAGAGCTTCACCAGAAAGTCAAAGATGCTCAAGAGCAAGATGGAGGATTGATGGCTATTCGAGAAATTTTGAAAAATAGGACTTATTTGGATTACCATCTCGAACATGATGTGTTATACAAGGGAACGAAGCTAGTTATACCAAGTGGTATGGAAGGAGATATAATTAAGAAAATTCATGAGAAAGGACATTTTGCCAAAAAGAAGATGACAGAGATGATTGATAAAGACTACCACATCAAGGATTTGTCTAAGAAAATTGACGAATTTATGGTCACTTGTGTGCCTTGCCTATTGGCTACGAAGAAGGGTGGAAAACAAGAAGGATTTCTCCACTGTATTGATAAGGGGAGTGTACCATTGGAGACGTTACATTGCGACCATGTTGGACCTCTCACAGAAACGAAGAAACAGTATAACTATATACTCACAGTGGTAGATGCGTTTACGAAGTTTGTATGGGTGTACCCTACAAAAGGCACGACGGCCAAAGAAACTATAGCAAAGTTGAGTGCACATCAGCAGGTATTTGGAAATCCTACTAGAATAATCACAGATAGAGGCGCGGCGTTCACGAGCAACGACTTTAAAGAATACTGTGAATCAGAGGAGATTCATCATGTTCTAGTGACCACAGGAGTACCTCGAGGTAATGGACAGGTGGAACGCATCCATAGAATAATAATATCTGTACTGACTAAACTATGTGTGTCAGAACCAGGACTGTGGTACCGACATGTACCTAGAGTGCAGACTGCCATCAACAGTACATACCAGAGAAGTATCAACACGACGCCTTATGAACTGCTGATAGGTACAAAGATGCGCACCAAAGAAGACTTGCAGGTCTATGAACTGTTGCAACAAGAAAGTTATGACAGTTATGCAATAGAAAGAGAGGAGTTAAGAAAGTCTGCACAACAACAGATATTGAAGATCCAAGAAGAGAATAGAGCTACTTACAATAGACGACGTAAGAAAAGTACAGTCTATCAAGTTGGAGAGAAAGTTGCTATACTGAGGACGCAGTATGGTACTTGCCTGAAGCTTAAGCCGAAATATTATGGACCATACAGAGTAGTGGCGATCAGAGGGAAGGATCGGTACGACGTCGAGAAGGTGGACAGCTCGACGGAAGGGCCAGCGCGTACGTCGACGTCAGCTGACAACATGAAGCCGTGGCCCAGGGGTCAGTGAACTTCACCCTAAGGTCAGCGAACTCCACGTTGTATAAGGTAAGGTGTTGCATTTCTTAACATTTACCGACGCCTCTGGTAACGACGTTACATTTCGCGTAAAGCCACTACGTCCATGATATTTTAATACTTTATTTTATGCTGTTATATTGTGTTGTAAGGTGTTAATTTTATATTTTATTTTGTACTGAAGATGTTTTGTACTGCTAAGTTGTTTTAATGTGAAGATGTGATGTTGTTACTATAGCATAGCTGGGGTACTACCTATGTAATGGTGATGACTGTACCTTAGTTATGTGCCTGAGAGCCCAGGCAAGTTGTAGGAGGGCCGACTGTAGGAACGGAACGTATGAGTAGACTGACCGATGACGGAATGAACGAGTGAATTGTACGAGTGAACGAGTGTACTTGGATGGGTATGAACGATGGATCGAGGAGAAGCCTGTAAGACGACCTAGCGAACAGACGTGGGAAATTTAAAATGTAACTTGACATAAGACTGTTTTTCTAGAATTTTGTTTTGTTTCGAACCGCTTAAGAAATATACTCCAAATTTAACCGCAAGAGTATTTTTACTTCAATCCCACACTACATACATGCCTTCTAAGGTATATTTTAATGCCTTGTTTACTCGATTGTAAAAAATAATATTCTTCATAACACTTTTTTATAAGTTCTCGTGGAAACATTCAATGAGAACTTATTCTTAAATTCTCATGAAAATTCTCCGAGTAAATTCCCGCAATTTTGAGAATGTCCTGCAACTTGTACATTGCTAGTTACATTAGGTTTTACTCGATATGTAAATCATTCTAATGCGCTCGCACTTAATGGAGTAAGTGCGATGGCCTGCTTTACGTATCGAGTAAAACTGTAACCGATACTTGCCAACTCATGGTATGTCTACGGAGGCTGTGGAAATGACGGCTGGCTGCGAAACCAATCATTGCTTGTAAAAGATATTGTGGGATGGGGACCATTTTCTCATCTTTCGTGGGATCTTCGGAAAGGTGTGGTATTTCGTTTGAAATACTTAATAGATCGTTTTAGGTGCCAATCGCTAAAAGGTTGTGAATATATTGTCATCACTGCTAGATCAATGTAAATTCAACCTATCTGAACCATATCACAAGAGGAAGTATCAAAAGTAATTTTCGGAAAGAATCAGTCAAATAACTTTGTACCTATATTTGTTAATTGAAATTAGTTTACCATTTATCGACTTTTCTGATTAACTTAGATTTCCCTGTCAAATTTATTTGTCTATTATTTCTAGGGATCGGAACTATGGGTGCAAAACGTTAACAATACTTCTCAAGTGGACTTGACATAGCACATACATCCATAAAATATACATATCTACACACCCACACATTGTAAGTTGAAGATTCTGAGATAGGGAATAAAATTGGATACAGATTTTTGAATAATATTCGAATTTTTGTTGGCTAAAGTGTTCCCATACGTCAATTTTAAAGTTTTGCACCCATAGTTCCAACCCCTAATTATTTCTTATATACAAAGAAGTTAAGAGTATGACAGCATTTACGATCTAATTCCGATACCTACATATTTTATTAGGTCAAAAGTAATGTATACATTGATAAGCTAAAATTATGTGTGAAATAAAGCCATACATATTTCACTTTTAGCATAAATTAAAAAGTAACGTAAAAGCTTAATGTAATTTATTAAGATCTCATTATAATATTACAGATAAAAACTTTAATGCCGTCATATGAGTTCTTTCAGTGATTTATGAATGTAGGCTAAAACGTTAATTTTATCTTAGTACTATATGAAAACGGGTTTTAAACAAATTACCTACCAATGATAATTTGTCAACAAGACATAGATAAATATATAATTCCTGTAATTTTCATCGCATCATGAACTCTCGATTATCTTTACCTTAAGGTCGTCATCAAAATCGTTAAAATCGTCGTTTTCATATCAATACTCATTTTAACACGTAATTCATTACACCAGCAAGTTTCTTGAATGAAGATTGTTTAGATTACCGATATAGAAATAATAAACATTCAGTCCTGGGTCATGCGGCATTTTCAATCAGAATCGTGTAATAAGCTTATTTAGCTTGTCAAACCATAATAATGAATAGCTTCAAACACAATACAAATCATGAACCTAGAATAATATCGCAGATCGTAAATAACACTGACAAATATAGCTAAGCATCCCAGATTACAACACGATGTAAACCGGTAGATTTAACATTGTAGATTAAAGAATTACAATCAGTTTAACTCTGTTATTATGTCTGCAGTGGGCAGGTTTGAATTTGGATTGACACAATTATTGTTATCGTATTCAATTTGGTTGACAATGAGTGATTTATTTACTACTTATTGTGACCTGAAACTTACAAAAAATTCACTTCCATATTTAAATCGTTTTTGAAAGTTATCCAACAAACTTCGAATCTAAGATTTGGATTTAGAATCGTTTCAGCACTGAAATGGAAATCAAACAAAACTACCCACTATCAATCATGGTGTTCCTGAGGACATGGCTTAGAATGCAATTCCGGACATGTAAATCTTGATTAAATGAGTAAATTTAAAGCGTTTGGGACGTGTCTGTGCAAATATTTAGCCTATATTAGTCCACTGCTGGACGTAGGCCTCTCCTGTTAAACAGGTAATCCGATAGACGCATCAGGAGGTAGATGCCCATAATCGCCACGCTGGGCAAGCGGATTGGCGATCGCAGTAATATGTCCAATATGATGACGCTGTTGCCCGTCATCAATATTTTATCAAAGAATGGTCAGTGACACTTCAATCCTTTAGTCGACTCTTACGACACCCGCAGGAGGTGTCGGGGTGGTGACAAATGTATTCTTACTGCCGTGTGTGGCGGAATATTTGGCAATTTCAGGATAGGAAGCACGATTTTTTTACCTAAAGCTCATCTGTTATCTGTATATTTCATAAAACCGCTCTCTGCAGGTGTTTACCATGATTGCAGCGTGGTCAATCGATTGGCGCAAGCTGTCCGTGCGCGAACGCAGCGTTCAGCAATGCTACTTCAACCGCGTGAAATCGGCTTCCACGTCTTTAGTCGGTCATGATTCAAATCTGACAATACGGAATGCTGTTTACATTCAATAAAGCCAAAATATTAGGGCTTATTATCCGATTCCAGGGAATGTATTTCTTCAACGAGTTTATTTATTTCCGTGGTCTCCTGCTTTAAATATATGTAGAACTGGTACTTTAGTTTCAGGTTTTAAGCCAGTATTTTATGATCTCGTCCATTAAATACAAAAGCGACACAACTCAAAAACCATGAAAAATCATTTTATTGCAAAAACGACATCATAAACACGAATATTTTACGTGGCACAAAGACACCTGTCGATTTGACGTTAAAAAGTATCAAAATTATGCAGGTGCCCTTTTTGCACTATCACTCTTTCGAGACTAATTTCGGTGCTAAACCGCCATTTTCTCAGTTGCCACTCGACCGTCGACCAAAATGCACAACATTTTTGTGAAAAAGTGCCACAAAACGAAAAAAGAAGTGATTACGTTAAGAAATATATAAGCAAAAGTGCCATATTTGTAGATGTGGCCGTTTCGTATAAAATAAAAACGTAAATGTTTTGTTTCTTTATATAAAAAGGGGTCGCAAAACGGAATGTGGTAGTTATCATTTTAAAATATGCTATCAAATCGGATTTTTCTTAAATTAAAACTGCCGTATTTAGATTTGCAACCTTTTTGAATTAAAAATATATTCGAATGCATCAATCACAGGAGCCATATTTGTACATGCTGCTGTTTTGAATAAAAAAAATATAATATGGTTTAGATTTCTTCATAAACAAAGGAGCCGCAATACGGAAGGTGGCAGTTAGGATTCTAAAATGTACACTTCAATAGTACGTTTCAAAACATAAAATGATCGTATTTGCATTTACAACCGTTTTAATTCAGTATAATAATAAATTCCATAAATGTGCCTGATTTAATAATTATGTTTCTTTTGCATGAAATCTTAAAAATACAATAAATCTTATAAATACAATAATTGTAAAACGTGGTACTTTGTAATGTGTTCGTTTTACTTAAAAGTATATTAGAGATTGTGTGAAAATGATGACTGTGAATTTTGTGTACCTTCGCGACTACGAAGAAACAATAATGGCATAAACTTCGGATTATTAAGTATTTGGCATATTTACCTATATATTATTTGTATACAATACAAGTAAACAAATATAGATCTAACCCCGTTAATTTGTACTTTTTATTGAAATTCGTATTTTTTATAGAGACTTTGTGGTACCATAAACCGGGATTACTTTGATTTGCAGGTCGACTTTGATCACAAATTCCAACCAGTACCAAATTGTATGTTTTAACGAATCGAAAAACTCATTAGTATTTATTTTTTCACTATTGGCAATGCCAACATCGGGATGATGACTGTATTTAAAATAAATTATTACACATTATGCACGACATCATACACGAATAAATTATTACTAAAATATAGACTGCAGTCATTATTGTACTGAACTTTTATTTAATATAAATGTAGTATACAAACGTGACGCCACTTTTGTGTATAACATGGAAATCTTTAAAAAATCGAAAAAAGATTTATTTGACTTGACAGGCATCGTGCCTATTGCATCACTACATAGTATCCAAGTACTAGCGAGAAAATGTCATGTCGTCTAGAAAAAAAAATTGGTACATTATTACTAATCATAAGTAGATTATTAGGAAATACATAATATCTCTGCGATTAAACATTGAAAGATACTATACTTTTGTATCGGCAAAAGTTAAGTTCTTGTGTCAATTCTAATGAAAAAACTAGTAAACTATCAAAACATATCAATTTGGATCATTTAGTTTGGGATCACCCCACAAATACAATATACATAGAAAAAACAAGTAACTAAAAATATACTTAACCGATATTTATTATTTACGGGCTTTTAGGTGAGCTAGTTTCGGTTTGTAGTAAAAAAATAAGTGGTATCAAAGTAATTCCATTCTCAACAATGTAACTTTGATCGCGTTGTATTAATATTATGTTTTATTAATTAAAGATACCACATTTTTATATAGCAAGTTCAAAATGAATCAAAGTAACCACGGTTTACGGTACCTATAAACATGTTCTGGCGAAAGTAAGTTAACAAATAGTAAGGAAAAGTTTTGCTTGTTTAAGTTTTGTTAAAAAACAGTATTTAAAATGTTTACGACATGATTTTATGTATGCTTTAAATGAAATAAATGCTTATTTTTTTGTATTTGTGGCCTTTGATTGAAATAAAAATATCAGAGTTCATGATATTTTTTTATGCAAAACGGACGTATACGCTCATAAAAGTTTGTACAGCACATATTACTTTCTAATAACCAAACACATCAAAAGAGTGTTAAAATGCCTACAAATTGATATATAACACATACAATACTAATGCTGTACAAAAAAATTGTGAACAAAAAACGAATACGAAATCTTTAAATCGCTCCCCTGTAAAAAGTAAATTTTTGACTTGTGTCGCTTTTGTATTTAATGGACGATCTGTGCTCTAACTATAAAAGTTATCCAATCCGATCGCTGTTTATTTACAAGTATTAAATTTCAAATTTATTTTATTATGTCCGTCAGATAATCATTTTATCTCTTGTAAATTGTGGGCAAATCCTATAAAATTCTAAACCCTAAGTCTGGACCACCCATTTGCCGGCCGTGGGCTATATATAAATCGAATCTAAATATAATTTATAACGTTTTTGTACAATCCTAAAACTCGATATATCAAATTCCTCGCCGCTGCTTTTAGCGTATCTTTGGTTCGGAATGGTAAGATAACACTTCGCGTAAGGCTTACGACTCTTAAATAACACTTATAATACCAATAACACTCATCGATGAAAATGAATCACCGCTCAGATTAGTTGCATTAAAAACGCATTAAGACTTCTAAATGATATTTGGCACGATATGGCTGTGACACCAATTGTAGATAACTTGACATAATGGGCAATTTATGTGCGTAGGGCAAGAGGCTGTAAATAATCTCTTCGTATACCTGCCAAAATTCATGTCATACTTATTTATGGATATAAGCTTGAATTAAGTAGCTAACAGTATATTACCTACATGAAATTACCTACTCTATGTAGTAAAGTATGTGTTAGGGGAACCTTTTAGACTATTTTGATAGTTCGAAGTAAAACCGCAGAGAAAATGAAATACACGAAATAAAAAAATGAAATGTATAAAACTGAGCAGTTATTGAAAAAAGATTTATGTGGCCCAAATCATTTATTATTATTTATTTAAGAAATCTAACCTACAATTTACTTATATGGGTCATCCAATTTCTAAATCAATTTAAGTCATTCTAAAGCGGGCCACGTGATAGATGAGCATTCAGAGAAACTAAATTTATGTGGTGTCTGAGTAAAGTAAAGGATTAAACCTAATGGAAATAAATAATAACAAGAAAAGCTTTGTAAAAAGTATCATTATTCAAGCTAAAGGCTCAAATAGTGACAGATAAAAAAATTGGGTCACTGTCATTGTAAGTTGAAGTTAATGATAGACCAAGAAGTAGTTAATGTAATAGAAAATAATAGAGATCACTTTCAGAAAATGTAACTTTCTCAAGTATACAGCTTTCTTGGAGCTTAATTACAGCAGTCGCTATCGTCCCGCATTTGGTTCGGAAACATAATTTTGAAGTGTAAACAGATAAATCAGATAGTTAATATTACATTTGTTAATATTTTGTAATGGAAGTATTACGTTACAGAGTATTGACTCATGCCAAGGCACCTAAATATGGGCTTTCTTCCTGTTAGCTTTGCTACCGTAAACGCAATAAGTGTCGCAATTGTTGAATTTATAAACTACTTAAATACATTGTATTATGGACACTGATTTCATTTTTAGGTAGGTCGAATTAACAAATTATATTTTGGCTCGTTATTCTAGGGCAAAACATTATAAAATACACTACTAACTACAAATATATCTACTACCTAAAAGAATATAAGGACCATTTCGCAACTGATGCTTTATTTTAAATTTATTAAGCGTATTTAAGCGTGATTTTTATCGTTAGTTGTTACAGCAATAAATAAATAAATATCTTGGGACATCTAAGACATCTTACACAAATCGACCTAGTCACAGTAAGCTCAAGTAAGGCTTGTGATGTGGGTACCAGGCGACGATAATAATAATAAATAGATGCCATCACCAAGGAACAAATATTTGTGATAAACAAATACACAAATAATGCACTCGTCGGGATTCGAACCCGGAACCTCCAGCTTCGTAGGCAGGGTCACAACCAACTAGGCTACGGAGGCCGACAACACTTACTTAAACTTAAAGTAGAAAAAATAATGTTACTTGATTATTCATTGCGAGCAAAATATTTGAATAAAACAATTGGGACCTACAAGTGTGGCCTGGTGTGGCATGGTAACTGTTTTTTTCCAGTACACAAGCTTAAAATTGGACGTCTGATATAAAATTTAACGAACTGTAATCCGCAGTTCTTTAAGTCCTGATATCTGAGTCCTTAAGCCGCTCCCTTATTATAGCTGCCTCTCTGTTTGACATATTGATTGGTCACGCTACCTGACAAGGAGACGTAAGGCGATTACAACTACACCAAGAAATGCTACCTACTATAGAGTCTTAAAGGAACATGTTGTACATCGCGTACCTGGGTGAATATCTGAGCGTATCAACCGCCTAATTTTGGTGGCATAATTTTTGCCAAAATTTCTAAACGTCTCAATGTTACACTTCGTCATTTGTACAAGGTACCGTGCCTCCTTCAAATGACAAAGTAGCACATCGTAACGAATAGAAACTTCGGCAAAAATTATGCCACCAAAATTAGGCGGCTGAAACGCTCAGATATACACCCACCTACAACGTTTTTTGTTGTTGCTGTATTTTCTTTAATAATGCTATTAACGTGGCTTAATCATAATAAGTCGCGTATTTTAGAAGTATTCACGTGAATGTTTACTTATTGCACAAGAACGGCTTACACAAATTTATACTTGTTACATTACATAACATTTTTACATTTTCATGTAAAAAATAAAAATAATAAATCTGTTTAATTAATAGCCATCTACGATACATTCATTCCCTCTCACAGTAGGTGAGGCACCTGGACGCTAGCTTAAGAAATATAATATATGTAGTAGAGCAAAGAAGTTCTTGTTGAATGTACAAGTACCTTTGCGAAGTCCACAGTAAAGTATTATTTAATTCGCATGAATTTATTTATTTATTGACAAAGTGGGACGTATTTACTGTAACGCTCTGGATTGAAACTGAATGTCCCGATAAGCGGACCACCACTCTGTATAATTTAGTAGAATGTAAACCGCTGCACCTGTATCAGTCTCTTTGCAATAGTAATATTAAATCGAGTCATAGTTAAGCCGTCCTGTCGTGTGTACGGTCACCTCCATAAATATGTTAACAACTGTATTCTCAACCTTCTTCCCCTAGTAATATGTTCCGAAGTGTATACATATAGACACGACTGTACTGTATCGTGTACTACAAATAAATGTATCCATATTTCCACCTTATTCCGTAGTTATAAAGCCTAACACTGGATACATAATTATATTTGTGCCTAGATACTGCACGTCGGTCACACCGCATAGTAAGCCGACAAGCCTACACCATACAACCCGACACTTCTCATAAATCAATTTCCCTCCATTGTAGGATTACTTATTATGCTTATACTTGCCACAAATGAGAGTATGTCGTTTAGAACGTTCACTGAGTAGGAAGGAATAGGAGTTTGAACGGGTAAATGCATTCAAATACTTTGTTTTTTTTTTGTCAAATGATGTTTAGTTAGGTGCTATAATGATAAAAATGAAAGTTTATAATATATTACTTGACAATGATTTCAACTAAAATGGCGTTATAAATAATAATACTCACACTATGAGTAGGCTTCAAAATGGACTAACTCGAACATAACTTGGCATTAAGTTCACCTTTTGTACGCGAATATACAAATTATACAATAAAGATAAATCAGTGCTTTATAAACATGCCTACAGTTTAGTTAATAACCGAGTCATTTAGTAAAATGTAAATCATTTGGTAACATTCAAACTTATACGAAAATATTACTCCTTATACTCACACACTCAATATTACTCCTTATACGCACAGAATATTACTCTTTGAGTGCCGCTACAAGAGTGCCTTACAATAAATTTATTCCAACGAATGCATTTTAATTGTTACATAAATCTGTAAAATTTCACCGAAATTATTTTTCCCATTAGGTATTACTTACTTCCTATATCAATTCCCAATTTAGTATGCCGAATTTCAAGCCCATCACCAACCAACTATGGTTATCAATAATTTACATTAGCCATATTTTTGTAGTTAGTTACTGATGATTTTATTCCGGTGTAAAACTGAATAAAGGGAAATCACCGAACTAATTTATCCTTAATATTTTTTTTCTATAGGACTAAAGTGGTGGAACTATTTTATAACTGTGTAATTAAGATAAGAGACGTATACCTCATTTTAAAGAGCTTTATAAGCTTGAATGAATTAGCTTGCAATTTGTGGGTTAGTTATAAAGAAGGCTTTTTAATAGTTTAATAGTCAAGAAAATATCAAAAATTGTCAATACATACCAGTTATGGGATTGGGTTTCACAAATCGTAATAAAGTTGCCACATGCATGAGCCCCTCAAATCGAAACAAGTGGAGACAAATCGCGAAAGCAGCGACCAAAACCGAACAAAATAGTCCATAATTACGATCACTCTGCGAAATAGTGTGCGACTTAGAAGAAGAATACTATATACTTATCTCCTTATTCATAAATGTCTACCAACTTAGAAAGCCGCTAAGTATTGTTTGTCCCTTTCACTCTTATCAATATGTCTATAAGACCGAAAGGGAAAACAATACTTAGTGGCTTGTTAAGTTAGGAGACGTTTATGAATAAGGGGGTTAAGTGATAGCTTGGTGCAGGTTCCTTAACGACAAGGAGCGTATAAATTCATGCCTCAAATAGCCAGATGTGACAGGAGTTTCGTGTTGCCAGGATAGCGACTTCTAATTTTGTAAATTCCAGTCGGTCCAACGGTTGTGTCACCCTACTTGTTGTCATCCGGGCAATTCCATTTATGTAAGAAAAATGGTCACTTTCATTACATGGATTTACCCATCCCCAAACAAGGTAAAATAGTAGTTTTTTCCTCGAATTCATTTCCTATTCATAGTGGATTGAATTTCATTCAATTGTCACCGGAATTTCTCATTACCTATTCTGTGTGACCCATTGTACCTAGCTCCGCTGCGTTTTGCTGCAACCAAATATAAAAATCCTTTGATTCCCAATTACTTACCTGGAAAATGTATGTCGCAATGTCACATAAAGTAAGTGTTGAACTGGCGAGAATCATAAAAAATATAGCATAGCCAATACCCAAAATGCATTAGTTTCATAAAATACCAAAAAATCATTAAAAGTCGAAAGATAAAAATGATATTGTGTCAGAATGCCTAAAAAATTTTCTAAGCAAATAAATTGTAATACAGCTATTTTCTCCAAATAAAAACAAAAAAGACGAACCCTGAAAGTTTAGAAGCATTGGTACTTGTTGCTCTGTAGTATTGAGGTTTGATTTTTGACTGATCTGAGTCTTAGATATTTTGGGTGCTGGCAACATAAGGGAAAATGTAAATTCGTCTTACAGTCGTTTTAAAATTTGGGTAATACCTATACGAAACAGGTGTAAGTCATTGAAGTTTTAGACATTTTGAAAGTAATCTGTTTTGAAATTGCGACATAGCTACTATATTTGGTTATAACCGGTATTACTATATTTGGTTATGTGAACTCGAATCATTGGTACCTACCGGATATCAAGATCTGATTTTTGTTTCGGTCGATATTCCGATTTCGTGTAGGTACTGGCAACTCCACGGCGCTGGAAAGGAAAAGTGGTCGCACTCTAATTTTATTTTTTAAATCTAACCAGTTGCAGTAACCGTCTTATTCGAAACGGTTATCCATACAAAAAATAAATAAGCCCTTAACTTCACTCTATAATATATTTACAAGTAGAAATAAGTAGGTACACGTCGATTTAAGGTTCCTTTTGCTTTGAACGGCCATTACATTTTGCATTCATAACTGTGTGCAAAAACTGCAGGTTACACTAAATTCTTAAAATGTAGCAGTCACGAGTCATTTTAGCTTATCAACTGAATGATAAACCAATAGTGCTATAACTTAATGCCTGACAGCTAAATAAATGTATTCCTGACAACTCAATGTTGTTTCTGTCGATTTTATAAGCATATTCTTTAACCAGATTTATTTCGCTGCCACCGAAACATTCGAGTTGAAATTTCACCATCGAATTGTCGGTGGACAGATAATTTAGAACGTGACTATGATTTGTGATCTTAAATTTAAGTTGCCAATGTATGACCACAGCTTGTTGAATGTTTATTTCACCTAGGTTCTCGTACTTATTGGTGATAATTTAGTTTGTTTTATTTTAATCACATTTTTCATTTTTGTGTCGTCCACACTTACGATTATCATAATAATATGTTTTAATTTGCTTTGTTTGGCGTGTACAATTAGAATATACAGCACAATTCATTTTATACAGGTTTGCTTCATAAATGCATAAGTAGGTAAGGAACAAAAATAATTTGGTAACAAAAAACCTAGAATGTAAATGTAACACATTCACGAAAGAAAATTTCTTATGAAAAGGGATGAATAACACGTATTACAAACCTGCTGAACGCAATTAATTTACACGGTTCGAAGTCGTATTTATTTTTAAAGGCTTATGAGCTATTTTCTAATCGCGGGCACAAGTATAAAGTCATGGCCGAAACGTCAGGATTACATAACAATAAGTGTAGGTACCGATAGTGTTTAAAATATGAATTAAACTTAGCAAAGGATTAGATTAATAAGCAGAATAAAGGCCCAGGACGTTTATTAGATTTGGTCAAGACAGTAAATACGGCACTGTTTAGACATGTTTAGACAGGTCTGACTCGGTAATGTTTCCCGGAATCTTAATTGAAAGCTGAATGATTTGTGGAAATGTATCAGTTACCGTTGGAAGTTTACAATTTAAACGGATAGGTACAGAGATACATAGGACCTAGTTAAGGAAATTGATTGATGTAAGTATTATTTCTTATCTTGTCTCAACAAAAATATTTATTTATAATTTTTGTCATTAATTATTACGAATTTCAAGTCAAGACAGTACTATAATAGGTACCATTCACAAGATGAACAGACGACCCTATATACAACCTGTATAAGATCGCCAGGAGACGCTACATGCAGGTCGCTTCCAATCGATAGATATATATGGAGGTCCAAAGCGAAAGCATATTGTTTAGTAATAAACATCTTATAGGTAGAATGATGATGAATGTTTACTCTAATAATTATCCTATCCATCCCAA
Source organism: Thaumatotibia leucotreta (assembly GCA_025490895.1). Taxonomy (NCBI): domain Eukaryota; kingdom Metazoa; phylum Arthropoda; class Insecta; order Lepidoptera; family Tortricidae; genus Thaumatotibia; species Thaumatotibia leucotreta. The sequence continues at coordinate 26,599 of JALPQI010003287.1, forward strand.
CTATGCACGAATTTGTCATGCTAACATAAGTTGCTAGGTACCTATGCACTTAATAGGTACAGTCGACGTAAAATTATCGTTACGGGTTTAGGTGCCAAAAATATATTTACACGACTTTATTGCCTTGACATTAAGGTCGTGTAAATATATTTTTGGCACTTAAACCGTAATATCTTTGACGTCGACTATACAATTGATGACATCGATGTAAGCTAGCATGGCTGTAATAGTTTTGTTGTATGAATTAATAAGCCAATGCAGTTTCAAAAGAAATAAAATCAAAACTGTCTTTTATAATACGATGCAGCCGCTTAATGCGTCGCGTTGTCACATTTTTAAAATTGATACAAAGCTGAAGCGTGCAAGCACAACCCGATGTTTGTTGCTAATGCTGTATCAATTACGATTCGTAATTATGTCAATTCCGGGTTCTAATTATAATTACCGTGTTTAGTCTGACTTCTAGGCTTCCTGAGTTGCGTCTAGACACCGGCATTCCATATTTGCCAAACATTCCAATTTTAACCCTCTTGGCGCCATGCTACTTTTAAAATAGAGCAAACTTGTCACGTGGTGAAAGTAATTGTAATAAATGGGTCATTGTCAGATTTAGGTTATCGTCTTTTCTCTATCGCCTAAGGTTAAGGAATTCCTGTACTAATTTTGGGATAAAACAATTGACGAGACAACTGGGTTCGCCGGTCTACAGCCCTATGCAATAAAATCGTAACAAAGATTTATACAAGCCGTTCACTTTTGACCACCGAGTGTAAACTTTTATTTTCAGACTGACAATAACCCAAATCGTCGAGAAAGTAGACGCACGAATAATTTGTATAGCTATATTATTATCATTGTCATCATATCAGCCGAAAGGCTGAAATGCTGGACATCCACCTAAAAGATTGCAACAATGACCGGTCCTGCGCCACCCGCATCCAGCGGACTCCTGCGACCTTCACCAGGTCATCAGTGTACCATGTGGGGGCCCAGGCCCAACCATGAACTTCAGTACCTATCCATTGCATTGAAGCTGAATAGGCCTGATAAATGGCAAGTCAATCAACATCTTTTTTTGAACTGTCAAAACGAACGCTATAGCGAAATTGTATATGAAATACACAAAAGTGACGTCACATTTGTATAATGCCAAATGACATAGGTACTCTATTAGTTCTTTTTTTTCGTGTCGTGCATAATGGGAAATAATTTACTTTTAACTACAGTCATCATCTCTATTGATACAGAAAGATGAATTTGTCCGTGTCCGTTAAAATACGAAGGAAAAAAATTTTTCCTAACTAGTGCGCAAAAACGAACATTGCGCACACTTCGCGCCCGGTAATATCTCTTGTTGACGCACTTGTTATAAAAAAAATCGTCCCTTACACGTGCAAAAACTTTTTTTCGGCGAGGATGAAAGTTGGAGCCCGAGTGAAACGAGGGCGACAATCACCCGAGTTAAACTACTACTTAAAAACTTCCCACACTAGTTCGGAAATGTACTATTGCACTGAATCTGTAAAATAGACATCTATTGTTGCGTTATTTTTTGTAAATTTCAATCTTTGGCACTAGAATTTAGTAGTTTAGTTTATAAATATTTACGATATGAAATGCTTGTTTAAATTATTTTTAATAATTATTTATTTCTGGCGGGGTTCAAAACCGCGCTAGCCCAAATCGTATTTTCTACAAAATTCACTTTCATCTTAATATTGACTCGATTTCCCAATGTTTGGAGAGACAGGTCCCATCAAAGGGGTCCGGAGCGGGCCAATATTTGGTAAAACGTTTGGGCAAACAATTGGACACCAAATAGCTTTGGACATCGACGCCTCTGGCCATTGGAGATCCATTTCCTGTTTGTTCAAGATAAGGGATGATGTTCAAACATGTCTTGGAATGTTCAACATGGGGGTTTGTATACCGTTCACCCGGATAATTTGAATTTTTATTTTATTTGTTATCGAGGCAGGTCAAGTTATCGTTAAGTTAAGCTATCGTCAGGTTTTTATGAGAAAAAAGTAAATTCATGAACACTGCATAAATGATACAGGAATATACGGAGAACTATATATTGCTGTGTTCCTCAAATACTACAACGGTGGCAAATAATCACACGGACCTTTTTTTATGGTAGGTGGTTATTTTAGTCCTTTGGTGTCTGTAACGTCAGATGATATTACATGCGAGTTGCCGATCCAATGAGTTGCTTACCATCAGCTCAATTGGTTGGAAAATGGTAAAGATAAACACATTCCTTTGTACATAATATCGAATGGAAATTTTATAAACAATCAGGTGATCCAATAAAGATTATAAACATGAAATCATAAATATGTGAAAACCAGGGTTTTTACCTTCGATTGTACAGACACGCAAAAAGTATTTATTGTACAGATACATCTAAATAATCAGATAGATATCAGTATCATATAATATTGTAGATAAATGGTGGTATTTATTTATAGATAGTCGTGAAATAATATTATTGTGTCTAGGTAATAATTGCGGGGTTGGATTTATGTAATTCATCGTGATATTTAAGCTTTGGCGGTTGATAACAATGAATTTGTATTTTTTACATCGATACTTATGACATACTATATACTTGTGAATACTCATTAGTAACATAAAAATCCAAAGTTTGTCAACAGTATAATAAAATAATTGAAAGTAATTAATTAATGTATTCCGGCAGCGTGGACTTCTGATTTCCTAATAATAGCGAAGAGTAAATAGTACATTTCGATGCAAGTGCAAAAAAAATGTTTTTCGTCGAGGGTGAAAGTTGGAGCCCGAGTGAAACGAGGGCGACAATCCCCCGAGTTAAAAAGAAGTTTTTACACGTGTGTCGAACGACTTTTTCATAACAAGTGCCTTAAATTTATGCACGTGAAGCTTGCGCAATTTTAACTTTTCCGCACTAGTTAGGAGAAAGAATTTATGACAGTGGGTGTGTCTTTGATAGAACAGATATGAATTCAATTGCATAGGTGCCAAAAAATACATAATATTTATGAAATTATCAGTCGAACGATATCTTAGTTCGTCACGTTACTTGTTATCGGCTTTTATTAATAACAATAAAAATATAGACATTATTAATAAGGAAAACGTTTAATTCTGGCAATAAACCTTATTTTTATATCTTAATGTAAGTTTGTAACAAGATTGTATACAGGGTGAAATTTAAATCGTGAATAGTGTGTATGTTTTTCTAACTCTATAGATAACTAACAATTGAATGCTTGAAGTTACTTAGAAATAGTCATGTTTTTTTGTGCCCTTTTCTAATTTTAAAGTGATTTCAAGAAATTACAACGACTATTTAAGCTATTTAAAACGTAAAATGTAATAAATTTCATTTAATTTTGCACGAAATGACAAAATTGGCTTTATCAATTACTTCAATTTAAAGAAGTAATTTAAATTATACAATTAATTTGTCTAAATATACCGTTTTGATATCCTAAAGCCAAAAAATACAAAAATATAAACCCCAAAACATACAAAAAATAAAAAATTACATGTACATTTTTAAGTAACTTGTGGGGCCTTTAATTGTTAGTTATTTTTAGAGTTAGAAAAACATACATATTACGGTTCACGATTTCAATTTCACCCTGTATATTTAATGTAAAGAATAATTTCGATACATAAAAAAAACATAATTTATGTACCTATTTAAACATTATAGTATTACAATTTAAATAACCAATTAATTATACACCTTAATAAAACAATATAAATGAACTCATTTTAAATAGGTACGCACACAACTGGATTTCGAAACTGCGACACTACCGCAAACTTCGAAATCCCCAAATTTCAAGGATTTACGAATTTCGTAGTTCATATATGCATGCAGGCCAATATTATTATGCCATTCTGCAATCGTATACGATAAGCGATAAGTCACGTGATCAAAAAAATGTATTTATGAAACGAAAAGAACACCCAGACAGTTATAAATAAGAAAGATTTCCAATCATACCTAACATTCATAGACTACACCTAACTTTAGACATTAATCAGCCTATATCCAGCCAAAATTAGCATAACACAAGTTTATGGGCGTTCTCGATCTGTTACGAAATCAATTTTTCCGCCAATACCGTACGGTTTATGCAAATTTTATGCATAAGATGGTCAAACCATGTTCATAGATACAAGGTTTCATAATACTAGTGGATGGATAATTTGTTATAAGAGTTATGCATTTTATATGTACCTGCTATTGCGCCTTAACTATTTATTCAAGTAGGTACGTAAAGATTTATTTAATGACTGGTATATTTTATTATCAATTTCAGCATCCTCTTAGAGTTCTATAAGAGGTTTTAATAGCAAAATAGTACCTTCGGGATATAAATAATTAGGAAGAGTTTCTCTGCCTGTAGGTATGTCTCGACGATAACAGGTTAAATGGCCATAATAAATGTGACACGGTGCCCAAGGGGAAAGAATTTTTTTTACTTCGTATTGCTGGCAAAAAGAAGCAAAAAATTCAAAATTACGTCGAATTTCATCAGAAAATTTTTTTGGTTTATTAGTGTGTTTGAACTTATTTCTACAGTATAAATATTTCTAATTCAAAGTAAATCTTTAACTTATTTTTTATTCATCATTTTTTTGCGAAGGTTTAGAAGGAGTTAGTACCTATCTAGTATCTGCGAATTAGTATTTTATGAACTTATTTACCTAGCTACAATGGTGCCATAAAAACACCTTTAAGCTAATAAGATACAATTAATTTTCAGCAGAAGAGGTAATTATCTCTGAAACTACGATTCTAGCAAACTTTATAAAACATTTTAGTATATATTATGATTTATATAAATATGATTAGGAATAGACCATTATTATCTTTCAATCTCCTCAGGGGCAACATGTATATAATTTTTATTTCATTAAATACATGTTATAAGCGCCAATTATAACTTACAGATTGACCCCCTTATTCATAAACAACCATGCCGATAAGTATTGTTTGTCTCTTTTTGTCTTAGCAATATTTCTATAATACAGAAAGGGACAAACGATACTTATCAATTCACTAGGTAAGGATACGTTTAATAATAATAATGAGGGGGCAATTTCTTTACCTTTTCTTATTGTAATATAAGTAATAATTTCATTTACCTGTAAAATCACACTTCCAAACCGCGCCTCAGAAATATTAGAATGATCTCTGCTGTCAATATAAATAATTAAACGCCAAATAAACAGTAAATTGTATTTCTATAATTGAAACTCGTCCGTCGAAGTGTCGATTACTAGCCATTATTTAGTCGTAAATCGGTTAATAGTCGGTGTGACGAATGCTCCGATTTCAGATTATCGGAATGGGACGTTGACCTTTGAGAAAATATACGTTATAATATTACCCTCGCAGGTTGTATAGGTGAAAATATTAAGAGAAGCTCCTGGGGCCCGGTTCTCGAAAGCTTGTAACTTGTAATACAAGTCCGCTTGTATTACAAGTTACAAGCATTCGAGAAATAGGCTCCTAGTGTTATTTGTTTTGTTTGTGTTCGTATTTTAAGCATGTATTGTCTTTTTTATCCTATTTATTTTCAAAACTACAATTTATATACATAGATTAAATCTAACTAACTAATCTACTTAACCTAACCTTTATCTGAGATTGGCCCTTGTTGCTTGTACCGAGGATGCTTGCGGCATTTCTATTTAAATATTGTTTAAATACCTCCTTGCTATTTGCTCATAAGAATGTTGATTATATATATATTGATATATTGGAGCAGCCAATGTGCTCAATATATCCAAATATGCACGGTAACGCCTGTTAGATTAGGCCCTTATACCAAAAAACTTTACAAACATACAATTCTACAAAATTGACAACTTTTTGTATGGGAATTTATACAATTTTGTAGAATTGTACGCTTGTAAAGTTTTGTGGTATAGGCCACAGGCCTGTATTGTCATGACAATACAGGCCGGCTTAGACATTTGTGAGCACCCTGGCTAGGGCTTGCGAATTTTCAAAAAATTCGAATATTCGGTCCATTTTAGTATTTGAATAATAAGACATGCTGATGTTATTTCATTTTTTTTTATTATTTAAAATTATTAAATAGTTATAGACACTTTACAGCAACAATAACTAAATTTAACTGGCTAGGGCTTGCATTTGAATATGCATATGATACCAGAATTGCAGGCGTCCTTAGGCTACGGAAGCTACTTACTATACGTGGTATAAATAAGTTGTTACTTGTATCTACGGTACAATACAAGTCTGTGTAGGCATGAAAAATTGCATGTCATTTGCAGGGCACTATAATTAAAAGTCATTAAAATAATTCGTTGGTCATAAGATTTATAAAATATAAGAGTCCTATAGGATGTGACTTAAGAGCTTGGTAAAATACATACATTATGAAAAAAAAATCTACTCTCTCTCTTTGTTATTGTTATCGATTTAGATCAGATCCATCAGTAATTGAACTAATTTGACTCTAAAAAAGGTTAAATGTTTACAATCCAATCTTGTAGACTCTTTTGGTAAAGAGAGACTTTATCTTATTTTTAATAGCGAGCGATACTGCAGTCATAGATTTTTTGTACGATATTTAGCTATTTTTGAGGTTTGAACAGCAATACTTTTCTCAATCTTTTATCACTCTTCAATAGGTAAATACTATTCTCGAAATTTTAATAGTGTATTTTAGTCAGTAAACCCCTACTTTCTTTCTTTTGAGATACTATGTTAGTTTAAAAGGATTATTTCTTTAGATGCATGCTCTCGATTGGCATCATAAGGTGTTTATTTTTCACATTTGAGTCGGTTCGATTCCCAGACGAAGCAAGTAATAAAATAAAAAATTGTGAATGCAGAATCACTAACTATTAAACAGCATACAGTATTATTTCAGGAAATACCTTATCTACGACATTTAATGTACTTTCCCTTCATGTCCCATGGTTTTGGGACGCCCTGTATATTCAACGTTAGCGGGTAACTAGACGGTTACATGAAGTCAATGTTGAGTTATTATGTTGTTTAGCTTACACAAGCCATAGTTTCATTCCCTTCCACGGTCGGTTCGATTGTTGCTATATGTTATGTTTACAGAGTTCCATTTCGCGATACTTTACGATCTATTGAAATACAATATTATAGTTTCATTAGGTTGGAAGCAATGCTATCGGTACGTTTAATACGTTAGAACTTGGTTAGAACGTATTCAATATTATAGGAAAATAAATCAAGAATATTTAGATCAAATGTAAACAACTATTGAATTCTGTGACTATGAATTAAAAATCAAGTCGTTAATGACATATTGATACTAAAATTAAATAAAGACGTTAATATTTAATATTAATCCACTTACCATTTTAATTGCCATGAGCAAAATTAAATTTGTCCAAGGTTTTGAATAAATCATACATAAAATTTGAGGTCAACACTTCCGTTCATTTGAAAAATTATATCTTAACCACTCGCGTGCTCTCTTAACGTCCGTTTTGTCATATTTTTTGCACTTAAATATTAGCCATAAACAGTGAATAATCACTATTGAAAAAATTAAAAAGTTCGTTAACGTTTAAAAGATTCCATTTTCAAATTTTCAGTCGCGCCGCGCGGCTACAGCTGTCAGCGTAGCGTAACTTTTTCTAAGACGACTAGCGTAGACCACGGCGCGTAGCATACTGCCACGATGGACTCGACTAGAGGAATAAAATGTAGACGATTTGACCGGCCTTATTGGAATTGGAAATGCCACCGGTGAGCACCGCCGCGCCAATACGAGTCCGATAAAAATGTTTCCGGACTATCATCTGATTGTTGTCGTCATGTTGGTCAAATCGTTTGAGAAAATTAAAATGGCGTTACCGTTTTTTATGCTTTTATGTCTCAGTCAGTGGGTTAATAGATGTTGACTTAATGAAATACTTTTGTGGTTATTTTTATATCATTTCATTAATGGTTTTAATCAGATGCGGTTTGATAGATACATTTTTAAGCAACGCTTTACGTATACGTATTATTTGTTGTAATTAGATATATTATTAAATTCGGCGCCTTTAACATAACTAACATAGGTAGGTGGATTGTTCTCATCTGATTATTGCACCTCATTAGCTGATGTAAAGATTTCGTAATAATTACGATTGACGTTGTCGTACTGCAATTATTAAACTTTATGTCAATTATTGTCATTTAATGAGTTTTAAGAAAATCTTTTTGCACAAAACTTTCTCGAAGTTACGATGACGTTTTTATGTTTTTCTATTGACAACATGGTTTGCATTATAAATTGAATTAAAATAATAATCTTTGTTTTATTTAGGCATTCTATGGCACCTACCTAGACTTTTGGTTTATAATAATAAAAAAATCGACTGACTCAATTTTTTCAGAAGTTCTTCTAAAAAAAAACAAAAATAAATCGTCTCGGTAGGTATTGCAACTTTGCAATTATGTGCAATATTTTTTCAGAAGTTTTAAATGTATTTGAAGATATTAATTTATTAAGCTGTAGGTAGCTCAGTCAATGTTCGTCCCACAGCTCACAGTTCTCAGGATTCAGATATCGGTCTATCCTAATGAGAAGATCTAATATGAATCAAATGTATAATAAGATTATTAATTAAAAGGTGCTTAGTTTATATTCTATTAATTAGTTATGTGTAACTGCGTTTTTTCTCCCGTGCGTCACTACGCAAGAATGCAGATTAGATGTCAAACAGCAATGAATTACTTTTTATTGACATCATCAATTCAATTATTCAGACTGCAAGTAACGTGTTAATAATATCATAAAGTACACGAGTTTGATGTAGCTACGTGTCTGTGGTTTGACGATACCTGTACGCTTAGCACATGATTGGTATGTCAGTTTGTCGCCGCGAGATTGATTTTCCATCTCTTACTAACTATATGAATAAAAGAGGGATGGATAGTCTATCTCGCGGCGTCATATTGTCGCACTAATTCTGTGCTAAGCCTACAGTAGCTGTACCATGAGTTGGAAAGTACTTTTTCATCACACTTGCTGTCTAAGCGCGCCATTGCTTGCGCGCGTAGCGGGAGTAATAGAAAAGTGAAATTCCCTAGGGAGTAATAGAAATGTCAGTACGTCATTTAATAATATTATGTCTTAAATTTATTTTTTTGTCGGCAAGTGTGATGAAAAACATTGTATGCATCACGGTCGGTAAGCGGAATACTAACTCGAGTCATAAAAGCCCTCCGCCTAATTTGTTTTTTTTTTTTGTCGGCGACTGTGATGAAAAACATTGTTTTCATCACACTTGCTGTCTAAGCGCGCCATTGTTTGCGCGCGCAGCGGGAGTAATAGAAAAGTGAAATTCCCTAGGGAGTAATAGAAATGTCAGTACGTCATTTAAGAATGTTTTTTCTTAAAACTTATTTTTTTTTCGGAAAGTGTGATGAAAAACATTGTATGCATCACGGTCGGAAACGGAATACTAACTCGAGTCATAAAAGCCCTCCGCCTAACGGCGTCGGGCTTCTAACACTCTCGTTAGTAATTCCGTACTTACCTCCCTTGATGCACAATGTACTATTACTCGATACGTAATGCATTATATCGCACTCGCACTGACATATTGCGAGCACGTTACCGATACTTGCAAAATCATGGTACGGCTGTTATGTATCTTTTTCTGGTATTTCATTTTTAATTACCAATAAACTTGATTTCTTGGCCTTGAGAATTCGTCTTTATCATTTCGGAATTTTATGTTAAATTTTTCTTGAAATATATGAGCCAGAAATAAATTTGTACCATTTCTCGACTGTACTACGAAATTGAGTTGAAAAGTGTGGATTATTTTTGGCTGTGCACCTACTTCTTTTCTTTCTAGCCGTCCTGGCCCCATGGGAATTAGCATCGTCAGAGACAAACCGAAAAATTTATCTCGCGTATCACAATAGTTATTAATATTATTATGCGTGACATTGACAAAACATGATTATAGTGTAAAACGTGACATAACGTTCTGACACGCCAAAGAAGAGACGAGGATGTGACGTCATGTTCCGCGATAAGCTCTCTAATATACCTACCTACCCTACACCTTAGTACATGTCATGATTTTTGCGACAAAATTTCAGCGCGAGGGCGACTACCCGTCGTTTATTAAATACATTAATAAAAGAGGGATAGATAGTCTATCTCGCAGCGGCAAACTGTCGCACGCACCAATAATCACCAATAAGCTTACTAGTGTCTACTAAAGATCTACTGACTAAAATTCACTAAACGATTTCCGGTGTGAATCAGCCTTTGCACTGTGAATTCGCACGAATAAATTCTTGATCAGAATTTTTCTCATAGGCAAGTAATTCTATTGTAACTTGTACGTGAGATAAACACGAGCCGATAGACATTCGTCACGTGATATTGACGTAATGAAAAATGTGCGTAAAATGAAAGCGTACACGAGCAAGGCCCTCCCATGTATCTCACGTGCCTACAATTTCCGAACAAAATCTAATCGTGAAAATTATTAAGGATTTGTATCATGTCGCATTAATAGCTTTGTCTTTTAACACCAATCGATTGTTCCATTAAGAAATGCTAATCCAGAAGTTTTCCTTATTTACATATTACGGATATGCGCATGTGTGGTTTAAGGCGATCGATGTAATTGGTTTTCTCAATTGTACAGTTATTTATAGGTAGATTAATGGAAAGGTAGGTGCATATTCCTAAATTGCTATTAAATTGAAAAATATGTACTCAATCAATGCTTAGTAAAATCACAAAACGATGTTAGAAGCATAATATTGTCTTCAGTTACCGTGACAGCATTTCATGAAATAAAAACTATGGACACGGACTATATCGCGTATGTTAATAATACCTTTCGAACTCTTTATTGTGGTCATTGTACCTACTACTGTAGGTATGTATGTAAGAAATATAAACAATAAATATTGTAATAATACGCATATTTTTTTGCAAAAGACGCGTAGCCATGTAAAGGTACATGTAGCCATGAACCGCGAAAACATTCGCTATTCTATCCCCCACTCTACGAAATCAACGAATCACGTTTTGTGTAACGATCGAATTCGATCGAGGGGGTGAGAATAGCGAATGCTCGTTTGGTCTGAATGCAGCTTTAAACAAATGCAAACGTATGTGAGTGCATGCTGTTCAAATCACTTTGACGGTCGATACGCCGTTGCCTGCCCTGCTTCAGCTCATCAGGGCTAAAGTGTAAGTGGCGGAGCGTGCAGCGGAGCATCAAGCATCCAAAGCCACGTATCCACTAGAGGCAGCCTCGGGTCGAGCGGCTGCCTCATTGCGAGGCTGCGCAAGTGGAGACGCTGCCTTAACCTGAGGCACGCCGCGACGCGAGGCAAATTCGTCGCCGCGAGCCGAGCCATATTTAATCGGTCTCTTTGCCATGCTCAAAGGCGCCTCAGCCCGAGCCGTGTGGTTAGTGGAGACAGTCGCACCCGTCGCCTGCATCCACCATTGGCTTTTAACTGCGCAGTGCGCCGCCGGCGGATCAAGCTGAGGCGACACGCCTCGAGCTGATCCGTAGCTGTTGCCTCAGAGCGAGCAGCCTCAAACTGAGGCTATTTTCTTCAAGTCGAGGTCGCTCGACCCGAGGCTCAAGGGATTTGGACTTAGACTAATAGTACTCACCGCGAGCAGAGTGGTGAGGGCACTCGGCATGCGCATAGTAGCGGCGCGGGTCGGCGCCGGCCGTGTGCTCGCGGCGCCGGCCGGCCGCGCGGGCGCATCCGCCCGCCGGCCCGCCGCCGCTTACCGCGGCCGCCGCGCGCTCATCGCCGTACTGCCAACAAACATAATAATTATAAGGTTATTTTTTGTATATATTTTTTATAAACGATATCATCATCATCATATCAGTCGAAGACGTCTACTGCTGAACATAGGCTTCCCCCATAGATCGCCACAATGACCGGTCCTGGGTGGCACAGGATCCAGCGGATCCAGCGGACTCCTGCGACCTTCACCAGGTTATCAGTCCATCTTGTGGGGGGCCTACCCACGCTGCGCCTTCCGGTACGTGGCTGCCACTCGAGAACCTACCTGCCCCAACGGCCATCGGTTCTACGCGCATTGCGCCCCGCCCACTGCCACTTCAATTTAGCGATTCGGAGAGCTGTATCGGTTACTTTGGTTTTGCTGTGGATGGTCTCGTTTCCAATCTGATCTCACAGAGAGACTCCTAGCATAGCCCTCATCATAAACGATATACAGCACCTAGATCACGGTTAGATCCTTACGTCCTGGCACCCACAGTGAAGCCATTTCAAAAGGGAAAGAATCCCGTGCTATGCGATAAAAACGGTACGCATAATACAAGACATTTACCCCTTTATTCATAAACGTTGGTTAACTTAACAAGCCGGTAATAATTGTTTGTCCCTTTCGGTCTTAACAATATGTCCGTAAGTGTAAAAGAGACAAACAATTATTAGCGGCTTGTTAAGTTAACAAACTTTTATGAATAAGGGGGTTAGCCGCTAACATTTGCATTAGTTCTATATTTTTAACGCTCAAATGCCAAGATGTTCTGTCACTTGTCAAAAGAACGTTACTACCTTAACTTTTTTTAATGACAAAGAATTAAATTATTGTTTATTTACAATTATGGCTTCTTAGATTCTATTGTGGGCTATCTAAATAATCGAAATCAGTACTGTGAAATAATAGACTCACCAGTAGCATAACTCGTAATAGGTGAATAAATAGGTATGCTATATTTTTTCACTATTATGTATAAGCAGCATAATACCTAGGTTCAGCAAAGTAGGTATGTTCTACCAGAAGGCAATTTAAAAATAGTCTTTATCGCTTCAACTACATATTTTGTTAATTGATCGATGTTCATTAAAAAAATCTCATTGTGTAACGACTATTGATTATACCTATTTAGTATAATAATCTATATCTAATATCAAGAGGTGTGTATCGGAAATGAATGTCACGCTCCTGAAACATTAATGGATATTGTGAATTCTTTTGCAACTGATAAGGAAGGTATGCGATCGAAGTCCGACAATATGCACCAATCTCAGATAGGTAAGATTATTCTGCTTTGGCTACGAAATATCAGTGTGAACGAATTCGCTCTACGTTTGATGCAGGCAACACCGTCTGTCTCAAATTATTAAAATATTTAGGTACCTTTGATGTATAAACGCAATAAGATTGAATATTATAAATAATCCATTGTAAAGAAAAAGATAATTAATTTATTATAACGTATAGGTACAGGGTGGTAATGAGGTGACGCAGTAGAATGCTAAAAGCAAGCGGAGATGGCACTCGTTGGGTTTTTAGACGGTAGTGGAGCTCAATGTTCCGTAGTCCGTCATACCTGTCTCACGACAGGATGCGTAAGAGCATTTTCCCAACATAAAAAAAGGGTGGTAATGAGGTATTAGTTGCAGACAATCTTTTTTTTTATATATCTATTTATTTTGACTTTTGATACCAGACCAGTAAACAATTATAGGGAAAACTTGTTTAAAGTATTTTTGAGGTTAAAGATATTTGGCTGACTTTTTTCTTATTTTCTCTAACGTCAATCAATTTTCATCATGCCGGCATTTTCAAGTCAGTTGTTATGATTTTTTTTAATAAGTTATTATCTCTGAGACTATGCTGAATCCAGAGAAGTTCATATGTCATTATAGTCTCAAATTGTGGTCAGGAATACCTACACTTTTCATTTCCATCCTGTATACATTGTATTCCTTTTATTGAAACCGGACGCAGATTCTTTATGAAACCCTGAGCTTTATTTAAACGAAAATTTAACATTTAAAATTATTTAACTAGGTATCTAAAAACGTTGAGTACGAATCAATATAATATAGGTACTTCAAAATTAATCGTTAATTAGCTCTTGACAATTGATGACAGGTTGGTATTTTTCCACTGTTAACACTTGCACACTATTGCTAGTAATGCGTATAACCATCCATTTTCATAAAAGCCTGAACGATGGTACCACAACTGAACTCTAATCCTAATTAAATAATAAAGGCATTTTATGAACATTTGCAATCTGGGCTCTTCTATAGGTGCATGCAGACCAAAATAGCATTCGCTGTTCTATCCCCCACTCTACGAAATCAACAAATCACGTTTCGTGTAGCGATCGAATTTTGTAGAGTAGGGGGTTAGAACAGCGAATGCTCTTTTGGTTTGCATACACCTTAAGGTGCGTTCAAACTAAAAGAGCATTCGCTGTTCTAACCTCCCACTCTACGAAATTCGATCGGTACACAAAACGTGATTGGTTGATTTCGTAGAACGGGCGCTAGAACAGCGAATGCTCTTTTGGTTTAAACGCACCTTTAATAAATGGCTCTTTGTCCGAGACAAATAAGTCCAACCTCGTTGCGAAATACCAACTTAATATTGCGTTTGCTACTTATCAATTTTTAGTTACGGTAAAATTTGCAACATTCTAGTTGTTAAACAAAAGAAATGTAGATTAGAAGCAGAACATTTTGGTAATAATGGATATAGTTTGAGTACTTAACGCTAGAAACAGTGAAAAGTGTCGGTCAAATCTAAACGCTGATTCTCCCTTGCCTAGTTAGTTACTTCCGCCTTTTTTTAATGCCTAATAGCAATAAAAAGATGGCGCCCAAATATGGAATGCGCATTGCGCATGTGCGAAACCGACTAATAGAAAGCTTAGAAGGCCACTCCCATCACGTTGGAAGGCAGAAATTTGGACCAAAGAATGCTAAAAAGCTATTGGTTGGCTTATTTTGGGCGTGAAAATGGAACTTAAGTTATGATCTCTCACAAAAGAATAAAGTATGTGGCGGGAAATGTTAAAATACAACGTGAGAGTAATGTAGTTCTAGCTTAATAATTAATAATTGTTTTCTCAAACTTGCAATGAAATGTTGACATTATGTACGTCAAATTAAACCAGGAAGTACCATCTCGCTGGTTCGATGATTGAACTTGATATGTAAAGGCATTTCATAACTACAGGCCGTGTATCTCTAACTGGCCTCAGTTCCTTCGGCCAGATATATCTACTTGGCCTGTAACCTTTCGTTTCCCGTTCTCTATAGTCATATACTATTATAAGATGTGCTCAAAATTTAAGGTGTAGTACCGAAGTTTGTATCTAAAGATTGTGCATGTCAAATTTCTTGTTACGATTCAGAGTACGTCGTCTATTTGCAAACAAATTTAACACAATCCAACAGTATACAATAATTATTCATTACATTGTTACTTAATTGAAATCCTCATAAATGTATATGACTAATCCAACTAGTATTATCTTTAACAGCTTTAGTTCAATCCAATCTATTGCATCTACATCATCTTTAATAATGTAATTTGCGTCATTTTCATTTATTACCGCTATTTCATCTGACACAATGTGTTCATTTTCCTTGTTAGGTTCGATGACATCACTGGCGCCATTCACACCTACTGCTACGTCACCAACTGCGAAATTGTCTCTTATCATTGCGATAATCGATTGACTGGCGCCGGTTATCTGATTAGGGCAAATATTTTATTCATGATTCAGTTTACATTCGTACTTTACTGTAATGTCACTGACACGGGGTTTTTTCTTAAGAACTTGTGTTTGACAAATTGATTCAGCGTTTTGTGTGAAATTGAGATAGGGTACGGATATCCTTGTTTGACTTCCGTTTATTGTCACAAGAATTGAAATACCTAACTGTGACGAATGTTGGTTTAACTTTTGAACATTAAACGGTGCCTCTCTAGATCATCATCATCATCTCAGCTATAAGACGTCCACTGTTGAACATAGGCCTCCCCTCTCACATTTACCGGTTAGATGCGACCTGCATCCAGCGTGTCCCGGCAACCTTCATAAGGTCGTCTGTCCATCTTGTGGGTGGACGTCCTACGCTGAGATTATCATAAGTCACAATGATTGCGGGACTAGGACCACTAGCACGAACTTCGAAATTTGTCGAGGGTTTGTCTTTGTCACTCCAATGAAGGCATTATTAGAGTGACGTGACGATTTAAAAAATAATAATTAAAAAAAATAGTTTATTAATAGGTAACAAACGTGTGGCGCTTGAGCGACGTCAATTAGACCTTCATTGAGGAGTCTATTAAGGTAGTCTGTAGCGAAGCCCTAAGGAGCCCAAGTGAGGCAATAAACAAATCAGGTCAGAGGATGTGGCGACCCCACCGAATGATTTATGTGCTAAATATAATATTCACTTGGATCTCTATTATCTATATATCAAGTATACCATTCATCAGTAGGAAACAAAAAAAAAAACCTAAGAAAATTGCATTATTCTATAATTACGCACTTTTAGAACATAATCTTGACTTTGCTCTCTCTCTCTCTCTCCTTGGCAATTATTATTCCCATTTGTTGGTGGGATCTGCCTTACTCGTCTTCTCTTTCCACTTTGCCCTATCTGACGTGTCGTCTTCAGAAACATTGCAGCACTTTAGATCTGTCTTGATTGAGTCCAGCCATGTCTTTTTGGGTTTCTCTCTATGCTACCAACTTACTACCAACTTTGTTAACATTATTGATATTTTATATTAACGTAAAAATATATCTGCGAACGCATTTTATGGTAGGTAAATGTGTCAGATTCTATGGAAAGTCAGCCATGTTTGTTTACTTTTTTTTGATTACATATTTACCCTAGATCATATTGCCTTATTTATAAATGTAACATCTAAAATGAAACAATTCATTTTTGTTCTCCTTCGAAATTAACGGCACGAGAAAACACTGCCGTAGTCTATTTTGAACCACACATCATCGGCCTCTCTCAGTCCACTTTTGAACGTAGGCCTCTCTTATTATCTATGCGTATACGCATTAGGAGGTAAATGCCTATAATCGCCACGATGGGCAAGCGGATTGGCAATCGCAGTAGTGTGACCACTATGATGACGCTGCTGCCCATCATCAATCTATCAAAAAGTGATTAGTGACACTTCAATCCCTTAATCGACTCTTTCGACACCTACGGGAAGAATTGGGGTGGTGACAAAAGTATTCTTACTGTCTTCACACTAAAGGGCTCCCAAAGGTTACATCTTGGAGGATTTGAGGGATCTTTATAACTCCGGAGGTATCTAGGGCGTCCAACGTTTGTTGTAGTTGTTGTAATCGATTTTTGTTTCTTTTCTATTGAATTATACCCATTATACCTACAGTGTGTAAATCTAATACGGGCGATCAATTAAACCAGGCATGGGATTCATTAGTGTAATCATCGATTACAAGGTTTTTTTAAAGTTACTCTTAATTATGACCCCACAGATTTTTTTTAAGATTATCGGAGCAGCAATGTAGGTGTACGAACATTTGTTTTTGTTGATATGGCAGTTATGTCATCTGCTTTTGAAATTAGCTGTCAACGAGTGCTTAGCTCGCGTATGTTGCTCTACATTGCGCGCCGAATTATTTTGTATGGAAAATTTTGTTGCTCTAATTTTAAGTAAAAGTTATTTGAATGTACTTATTATGTCGTAAACTAACACCCGTTAAAAGCTTCGCCCGTATGAGACTTACACCCTGTATATTATTTAGTTACATATATTATTCAAAACGTTTTTAGTTATAATGGGTTATTCCCACCTGTTACCACCAACTTGACACCAGTGGTAACAACTGGGAATTTTTTTCCCACCTGTTACCACTGGGAACAACTGGGAATTAAAATTCCCAACTGTTACCACTAAACTAATTGGTGGTAACTACTGGGAATTCTTTTTCCCAGTAGTTACCACTAAGTTAATATTTAGTAGTCCTATTGCAATAGGATACCTAGTAGCCATAAATTTTGTTATACAATGGTAACAATTTCCAGCGACTATAATTATTATAAAATGTTATACTCAAATAAAGACGAATTACACTGATTTTTTATTTAAAAGAAGAATATTTCAATATTTCATTTTTCGTGTAAGTACCTAAAACCTTGTAGTAGTTATAATAATCTTAAAAAAGGATTGAGATTCGTAATCAGTTAAAACAACACGATGAAAAATGAAAGTTATCCCTTCTACGAGCCGGTCACCCGTCATCCCTTTTTACCTGCCCCTGTGATAATCAAGTGAGTAGTTCTTAATATTTTTGGTTCAGATTCAGAGTAGGTAACACTGACAACATATTTAAAAAAAAAGTTTAAAAAATATTTTCAAAATGTATTAATTTTTAGTAAAATTCGATGGTTAATAATATATTTTGTAAAAAAAGTAATATTCATAAAATTAGCTCTTTATTAATAACTGGCAAAGTATTTTGTGTATATTCTATTAAAAACAAGCACATTACTAGTAAAGTACTTGGTGGTAACAACTGGGATTTATTTTTCCCAGTAGTTACCACTAAAGTGATTGGTGGTAACTACTGGGAATTCTTTTTCCCAGTAGTTACCACCAAGTACTCTGTGGGAATAACCCGTTATAATCCTCTTGAACTATACAGCTTTTACACAATATCTCATCCGCTTGACGCAAATAGTACCTATACATAAACCAACTTCTGAATTGTAATTTATGCGGTAATCGAAGGTGCGAAATATTTTGTATTTGGAAATCACTGAATGACCAATAAAGTGTGATTAATTAGTAATTATTTGCACAGTGATACGATCGCTAAGTGTAGAGATGACACTATGTTACAGTTTCAAACGGATACATAGCAGGATATAGTTTTTACGCATTAAATAAACAACAAACTACGAGTACATAGGATCATGTATTGCTTATTAATTTATAAATAGAATATTGATTCAGTATTGTTTAGTGATCTGAGCTTACTTTTTCCATCAATCACATTTTCAGAACATACTCGTTATAATTTGTAACATTAGTTACTCCTTAGGCCGGCCGCGATGATGGTAAGTATAATCTGTAATATCGAGAGTAATGATCGTTCAATTTGAACAGTACCTAAACCGTACTTATATTGGAAAATATCGAATAAACATTCAGTTTTATACAATTACGTATATGATTAGACGATAAACAGAGTAATTCTAAAACTTTATTGAAATAATTTTTATAATATTTATGCCAAGTTTTAAAATACGGCTATATGTAGCAGGTCAAAGTATTAAATCGTACAACAGTTTTTTTTAGTCACCGGGATAGTTATTCATGACATAATACTATTACATTGATTAACTTATAACTACATCCCAATTAAAATCGTCTTGCATGAGGCATGATTTTAACTTAATTTGAGCATAGCTCTTTAATATTTACAGCTATATACAATAGTATATATCTATATTAAATGTTACACCCACGCACATATACATCCTACACTAATCTCCTACCGACAACAAGCTTAAATCCAATTAGTGCAACAATAAATAACGCCTAACTACCGTCCTTACACATTCAATAAACACTCTAACACACTGACAATCTAAACCTTAAAACATTGCTGTAAAGTCTTAAATTGAAACCACCGATGAATTACGACATAGCTAAGTAAAACGTAATTTGAATTAATTCAATTATGGAATCAGTATTGAATACTGCACACTGATTGGTCGTTTCATATTTGACGTGCATCCTGTCTGAAAAGCTGATTTATGATTGGTCGATCCCTTCAAATGTAAATAATAGATACTGTTTATTTATTGATATTAGTTATTCAAATGTAGATCTTAATTAATAATGCTTAAGGACGTTATCATATGTATGGTATATAACGTAATAGCGCATAACTATTTATTACGAAGACGACGTAAATCAAATATTACGTCTATTAGTTGTTTAATATGCTTGATATTTACCTAATGCCAGGTGGCCTAAGACTATGGGACATGAAGGGAAAGTACCTAAAAGCGCTTGTGGTCCAGCGGTAAAACGCACGGCTACACAGCGGTCGTGGGTTCGATCCCCGGCTCGTGCCAATGAGTTTTTGAAAACTTATATATGAAATATCACTTGATATTTACAAGTGCTTTACGGTGAAGGAAACCTGCATACACCTGGGAAGAAATTCAAGAGTGTATGTGAAGTCCCCAACAAGTACTGGGCCAGCGTTGGGACCACGCAAAATAGGCACGTTTGATATTAAGTTGCGGAAAAAAATGGCCAGAAGAAGAAGAAGGGAATGTATCTACTGTAAAAATTGTTGATAGTCTGTTTTCGACACATGTCGCGTCTAGATACAAATGCTAAAGACACGTGAGTTTAACAGTTTTATTATATTTATAGTTTTTGATAGATTATTGGTGTATCCCCTCAAATGTAAATAATAGATACTGTTTATTTATTGATATACCAAGATATTTAAGTTGCTCACTGACTCCTCACCTAGCCCCTCCGTATCCTAGGTACAGTTGCCATCAGATATTCAGATATATTGGAGCGGCCACGGTGGTCAAAAATATCTCAACACGCACTTAAACTGCATGACGATAGACGCTTGGTCAGATAGTTATGAGTACTCTAGCCGCTCTCTGATGCGTGTTTTCACGGAAATGTCCGAATTTATTTCTGTCACAAGGCAAAATAAAGGGAAAATATTGTTCAATACATCTGTAACCAACATTTTTATCTGGTGAACTTTTTCAAATTCCATTTATAAACTATTACAAGCGAATTAAATCTAATCTGTCTGTAGCCTACATTTATTAAATATACTGTCTACAAAACCCAACCTTTTCATTTAAATGTCAAGAAGTTAAATTGGAAATCTGGATTAATGAGAAAATTAAATTAAATTCGTCGCCATCGTAACCAATTAGAGCAATTTAGAATTAGTTAGAGTTGATTTAGTAATTCAGCTCTATCAATTAGTGGCGCAATGTAGAGCGTTTACAAATGTAGAGATAATACGCAAATCAGTAACTAGTGAGAAGACGAAGTGTTCTCTTGTCACTAACTACTTTGAATTGATTGATATGTGTAGGGTTAGGACCGGAAATAGTTTTAATTGTATGTGTAAATTAGACCATTCAAAAGAGGTTGTTGCCATTCCAATTAGAATAAAAATTCATTAAACAGTCGTTTTGGCCTTGATCGCAGTACCTATTATGAGTGGGTACACCGTATTTTAAAGGATGAAGCTGCTGCCAATTTACAGGCTTCTTAGGCGCAGTTTAAGGACATAAAATATAAACACACCTACCTTATTTTGTTGCCGTCTTAATAATAAAAAATATTAAAAATATATAGTGCTGAATCCTCGAGGCAGGAGTTCAACTCATTTTTCACTGATTTTGGCTTTAAACTTCGGAATGTTAGAGGACGATTACAAAATATTTCTATAGTTAATTGATTTGAAATTCTTGCGTCGCAACTAGTGTTTATCCACTCAATTGCTTCAATTTTATTACCTTCTAATACCTACATAATATAGATTATTAAAATTATAAAAGCATAATAGTGAGGTAGCCACACATACACAAGTTCATACTTCTACACTATACAACTTCTCTTTTTTCGTTTAACACGTTCGCCTCCAGTACTGTTTCACTAAGTGTTAACACTATGCCGATCCAAAATTTCTTATAGAACTCCTATGCCATTGACACGCATATGTGATCGAACAGATTGTACTCCTATGCCAACGACACAGCACTTGTATTAAAAACGTTCGTATTTCAATGGCACTGGCATAGGAGGAAGAACTTGATTTAATGCTAGTGACACAAGAATAAGGTTACTCTAATCACGTATGTGTGTCACTGGTATAGGAATAAGATTTTGTTGGTCACGCACGCTGTGTCACCGGCGTCGAACGTGTTAATGGTCTTCTGCGATACCGGCTGTGCCGAGTGCAGAGCCCGATATCATTCTTGTGTAAATAATATGAAAATAAATGTCTTATACAGTATGTATCACGTCGTAGAGCAAAGAAAGAAACCCATTAATATTTAGATCATACTAAACAACTTTTACTATGGGGCCAAACACGAATTCCCGAAAAAAAAATTACTCTCCCATACAACGTGTTCATGATCACGCAATCAAAATGTATGAAACTGTCAAAATTTTTTTCGTGAATTTCGTGAATTTCTTTGCTCTACGAGGTGATACGTACTGTATAATAAATGTCTTATAACTTGTTTCACACAAATTCAATTTCCATTTCGCCAGTGACCACAATAAGTGTTAATCTACGCACTGCGATTTTTGCCGCGCGGTCTCATCATGTAATGTGAAGCACTTTCGTATGCGTGGGAGTCATTATGTTGCAGAGTAACGAGGTGGATTGTTAGTGTACTAGTTTGTTAGGTCTTGGCCTAATATGGAGCGCAAGTCTAGACAAATCAAACGTAATGGGGCAATGGACTGCGGCTCATGATAGATGGATATGATTTGTTTTTAATTTTATAACTTTTGTTTTTAGCAGGAAATAGGATCCAAGTGCGAAAAAAATGAAGCTCGAAACGAGTGGAGATAAATTAAAGCACCACCAACGGGACCAAAGGGAGGGCTTTAAATCGACACGAATTACGAATTTTGTTTTTGCACGTGTATCGTACGACGTTTTTCAGTACATATGAAGGGTCCACGGAAAAAACATGTCCAATGCTTAAAAAAATCAGGGCAAATTCACAATTTATTCTGTTAAAAGTAAGGTGGTTTTCCTTCTGTAATTTGAATTGACTAGACATGTTTTTTCCATGGACCCTTCATATATGGCTTTCCGAAGATTTTGACCTGACGTAAAATGAACCACTTCTCGCACTAGCGCGTAAAAAAGCACCATCTGTACCGAAAATAATGTTTCAGATCCAACAGGAACTAGTTATTTGTAAAAAAAGAATAAAATCCATTTCAAAGAGCGGTTCTACTGCTATGTTATAATACTTATAATCCGCATAAAACACTTGGGACCAAATTCTGCATTGGTTTTTGATCCCTAGCGACATTAATCCCCTAAACTACCATATGGCAGATATTCTGATGTTGGCAGTGATTAAAAATCAATACAGAATTGGCTCCAAGTGGACGTGTAGAGGTTTGGACAATTGAGGTTTCCATTATCAAAACCATATTCCCATTCTGAATGAGAAGGTGGACTGAAGATTTACAAGAAGATTAAATAAACTTGTATTGCAATCATATCAGTAGATGCCAATAAATTAGATCAAATGTCGATTACACATTGCGCTATTAATCTTAAGTAGTAAATTGCAGGCAACGCAGGTGTCAACAGTTTCCGAGACCACTATCACTGCAGGAGAAAAAACTGCCAAATGGCCTCGTTGCGCCAATACAATCATTACATTGAGTGCGATTATAACTTATAGTCTTTTTATAAATAAAATGTATGTATCATAGTTAAACTGTGTGGTACACGAATATCTACGATACTATTGACGCCAACGTTTTTTTCGAAGGCTTTTTCGAAGACAATGGTGGCTGTAAAGTAAATAAGTGCATTCCCATTGCTTGTGAGGATTCGGGACTCAGAATAGATCCCCTATTAATTGAAAAAGGTGCATGCAGACCAAAAGAGCATTCGCTATTCTATCCCCCACTCTACGAAATCAATGAATCACGTTTCGTGTAACGATCCGATTTCGTAGAGTAGGGGGATAGAACAGCGAATGCTCTTTTGGTTTACTTGCACCTTTAGACGGTAATTCTATCTCGCGGCGACATAATATCGCACCAATCATATGCTAAGTCTACTGAAGGATTGATGCGACAGTTTGTCGCCCCGAGATAGACTTTTCGTATAACTCTATTAATAAAAGAGCGACGAATAACGAATAAGTAGTCTATCTCGTGCCAACATAGTATCGCATCAATCATGATCTACGAAATTATGTACAACTATTTCATTTTATATAGATTTGTTTACAATTCATACAGATCAAATCTGCAATCTGGCTCGGACCTGTCACAGGAATTTCTGATGACGGGTGGTAAAGAGAGCCCACATGAACGCAGAAAACTACGTAGGAGGAGATCGCACCAAACCCAGCACGTTGTCGCCAACTCGTATCGGAAGCTAAGACTTCGGGCGTCTCACCGCCGGCCGTCCCCAAATGACGGTGCAACGACCGTCTCACCATCGTGGGATGCCACCCGGCCGCAGCTGCAGTAGTGGAAATGCGGGAACAGCCACACATACTCCAGGAGGAGTATCGTTTGTATATTCATTCTCATGCCAGTACCTAGTGCAGCAGAACGACGACATGAAATTTTGTATTTCCCCATTTAGGAAACAGTTTCATCTTACCAAAACGCACCTTAGATACTATAATATTTACACGTTCTCATAGGATAATATTATACAGGGTGGCCAAAAAATAAGTGCGTTCTCGCTAACTGGTTTTGGGAATCAGAAGAGGCCCGCAACCGTTATTTTTTTAAGTTTTACATAACTACAGATAATATAAAACTACACACTTCTACAGAATGGACGATAAAAGTACACACTTCACGAGGCGACGAGATCAATGCCTACTTTACATAATTCCAAATTTTTTTTTTGAAACTTGAAAAAAAAAATACAAAAAAACTAGGGGGCATTATAAATTATAATACCCAAACCTGACAATTAACGGGAACTGATTTATTTTGCCCACCTTCTATAAGTTTCACAATACACACTTAGGTACTCGTAGTATATACTAACACACACGATTATGCTGTAATTATTGTATGTATAAGCACACGTCGCGAAGGTTATATGTTGGCGCCGCACTCACTCGCTGATTGCGTTTTGACTAATCTACTCATTAACGGTCGGGTGAGGTTCCAGGCATTTACGAAGGCTAAGTTACCTATTTAGCCAAGGTATTGAATAAAATACTTACTTACTCCGTTGGCTCAGCGACCTGGGGCCTATTTCCCGAAAGCTTGTAACTTGTAATACAAGCGGAAGTCCTTATCTAGTTAATAGTGTTAAAAAGAGATTTCCACTTATATTACAAGTTACAAGTGTTCGAGAAACGGGCCCCGGTAGCGTTTTGTCGTACTCCATTAAAAATCCGTATCGTTTTACATCATAACACCTTAACGTAACTATTTATGTGAGTTACCAGCATAGTCCACCCTCTTTTGAAGTCGGCGACTTACTACTTAACTTAGCTGTACGAATACGAGTATCTTCGCAACAACACAAACCGATTTAGAGCTTAGCTTCTGTTGAGTTATTCAGCTGTTTCAGTGGTTTAGCGCATCTAAACCACACTTAATATTTTTTCACAATTTACAATAAATTATTTTCAATGTAACATAGAACGTGAAGAAAAATTTAGTTGCAAAGTACATTCAACCAATTGACCACTCAAACAACCATGTCAAAATGACAAGTAGTACGAGATTTTTTGTAATTTGATTGACAACGTCACTATGAAATAGTTCACGTGTGGCAAAGGGTTCCAATTGATTGAGTGCAATGTCGAAACACTTTCTATGAATGGTTATTATTGTTATGAACATTAAATTATTATGGGTACGATTTAAAAGAGGTATTTAGTATTTACTGTGATTGGTTGTACTATTTAAATAAATAATGCCGAAGCCTATTGATTTTAATGGCCAATCAACTCATTCTCATTACCTTCACTAAACAAGTCCTTACGTGATCTTGATATCACAATCCGGTACTTAACGTGGATATTACATTCACGGCAATTAGGTTTAGGATACTTATATAACTTTATAATATAGGTATAGTTCGTGAAATATAAATTGGTAACTTTCTACCTACATTATAGTAAAAAGAAACATTCAATTTATATTTCTCGAACTGTATGGTATGCGATATTGTAACATAATTAATAATATTATTTATATGTTAACGTATTCTCTATTCTCTACTCATCTCTATTTTACTATCACGAAAACAAGATCATCCCTTTCTCGGACGAGGAAATGATTTTTTTGAGAGTACATTTGGCTATGTTCAATTTTGATTCCCTTAGGCACTATTTTTTTATGTGACGAAAGTAGACAACTGAGCTCTCAGCGCACCTGATGGAAAGCAGGAACTGAGGCCCATGGACACAGTGATCAAAAAATTGCCTTTGCACTGCCTACCCTGAGGACTTAGATGGATTGCCTCTATCTATGCCAGTATTTACACCGGCTATTTTACCCCCAAACCGAAACACAGGAGTGTAAACACTGCTATTTAGCGGCAGGTTAATGGGTAAGACGGTGGTAGCTATCCGGGCGGATCCTGCTCGAGGTCCTACCACCAGCTACTACTAGAACATTGGCTTAGGTTAATCGCTGAGTGATTAGCTACAAATATTGCTGTGTCTCTTTTCTTAACACAGGAGCCGAGCGATTATCGTTTGTTCGTTTTTATAGCCAAGCTATATCAATCGCCAAATCAGTTTGGTGTTACCAGTGCTTTACGTTTTTAATTTTCAGTCACCCTGAAGATTTGCCAATAATTACATGCTTGTTCTTAACTACGGAAGAACATTAAACAAACATCTTGACATTAAGAAAAATCGTGTTTAATTTATAACACCTCGTAATTGTTTGAACCAATTAAATTTTATAGCTCCAGCCACGCGACTATTGAATAGGTTTATTAGCTAGTCTTAAGACAAGGGCATAAGGACTATGTTTCCTTGGCTGTTTAATGAAGTGACTAAGGCCCAAGGTATTAATACCGTTAATGATCCCGCCACCGATCCGATCGATCTCAATCGAGATCTCACAGCCGATTAGCCTCAGAATTCCACTTGTTTGGTAATGTAGAATAGGGTAGGGCTGTGTTTGAGACACGAAGCAAGGTCGTCTTATGTATTGGTTGCAAATAAATTTGCAAGCTTTTAATGAGCGCAAGCTATGAAATGAGCTTGATGGCTTTTGAGGTAGGTGCTAGTAGGATTTGCTAAAATGAGAAAACCGGTTTTGATAGGGTTACACACAATTAGTGATTTGCCATCGTTTTGCTTTAACTTGTGTATAAATTTCAAAAAAAATCTTTTGTGTGTAATTTTCAGACATAGAAGTTGCGGTACGGGTATACACAGGCTGGCAAAGTCCTACCAATTTCTCTACTAATTCCGATCAAGCGCTATATTCGGATATTCCTTTAAGAAAGAAGTCCAGGGGGGTTACCATGACGTATTGATGCGATTCAGTTTAGGTCAAGGCTATACGGGTCCTATATCTCTGTCCCTTTACCTGAACCAAAACTGAATCGCATTAGTACCTCATGGTAACCCCCCAGTTCATATAAGCAGTGTTAATATATTAGTATTAGTATGTAACATATTAAAATATCAAACCTGCAGTTTACTCATGTAATTTAAGTATATGATTGGTCTACATGTTTCATTCAGTACACGGGCTTTGGTCGAGGGTGCTCCGGACGAGGACCTTCTTGATGGGTCGAAACATTTTGAGTACCTAATCATTAAATGTGAGTAACCTAGTTCGATATATGTTTGAGACTCGCGTAAGTGTAATTCTAAAATTAGTGAGCAACACTTCCGTTACCGAGCCTTAAGGAAAATATTCATGAACATAATCTAAGCGCCGGCGCAGGCGCCGTCCGTCACGCGCCGACGGGCGCCGCGCCGCGCGACTTTGTAAACTTGCAAGTCTTGCAACTGTGTCTATAGTTTATTCCAATTGAATAAATCTTTATTTGATTTGTTACTTATTTACCTGACATTGCAGGCAGGAGAAAACCGTAACCGTAAAAGGATAGCCACAATTGGATAATGATAATGAATAGTCCTTAAAATTCGGCACAACATAAAAAAACATGACATAAGGGTGACGACAAATATCAGCATGCGTATGCATTTTGTCTATTGAAATTAGCCGCTTAGTATGATACTCGTAAACATGCGTACGCGTGGGATAAGCTGGACGCGGTCTCATACTAATTGAGCATTTTCTATAGACCAAATGCGAACGCATGCTGATATAATATAATTATGTGACTTCACCCTTCCAAAGCGAAAAATAACTGTGGTCGGCGTTAGGCGTAGCGCGTAGCAATTCAATTTCATGGAAAGTGCTATTGTGTAAAGAAGACACTGAGAGCAAAAATACTAGAAATAATCTCTCATCTCATCTCTAAAAATCTTCAGTCACTAAAATTAATATCCTCCTGCCTCCCAGAGGCCTATTAAAAGGTCTCCTTAAACAAAAGAAGTTATATTCTATTTCCTACATTATTAATTCAAAATTCATTGGCGAATTTTATTGTCTGGGCGGCAGGAGGATATCACAGGCATCACAGCTAAATAACTGGTGGCTGTGGTGTAAAACCCTACCTATTACCTAAATAACTTTACAGAAAACAAGGCAGATTGTTATTAGGTATACGGACGGGTTATTTTATTTTTATTTATTAAGTCATATATAAGCATAACAGTACAGACACCAAATCGCTTACACATTAATTGATTACGAAAGTAAAAATTGAATAACTAGACAAATTACAAACAAATAATTAAAAACCAGTCAATAATATTAATTAGGTACAATACTTAATTTATACATACTATGACATGCGAGCACCAAACGAGAGTGAGAATAAAGTGAGATGAATCACGATTAAAGTTTATCATATGAATAATAAATCGAATTGAGATTGTCAAAGTTCGAACAGGTCTCCCCGTTTAAAATAATGTTTCACAAGATGTACGTAGCGTTAGTTTCGTAGCTAGTTATATTATGAAACGAACAGTTAGTTGTATAGATAGTGAAGTGTGAAACGTGACTGAAAGCTAAAAGGTGCTGGGCCAGCACCACTCCTCGTCTGCTGGCTTAATTATTTCATTTTTACTTATAGTTTAAAAAACTTAAGTAAACCATATCAAATGTAGCAGTCCTCAAGACATATCGACAATGCCATAACATCACATATTTATAAGATGAGACGTTTATGAATAGAGGGAAGTCTTTATACAAATCATAAATATTGGATTGGTATACCAAAGAAAAATGATCAAGATCACCAACGTCTGAGGTGAGAATCGAACCCACGTGCTTTAGCTTTTGCGGCTACTGCTCGGCTACTCGGTCTTACCAACCACCAGTCAATTTTCTGGGGTAGGTATATGCAATCCCTTACAAGGCTAGGCGCCTTTTTACAAACTTTTATTTAGTTACACCCGCCTCAATGTTTGTCTGTAGTTTACCAAATCTCGCGAGCAAAAAAATACGAAAACTTATTAATAATACACTCAAGTCCATAGCTTCTGAAGTCGAGCCCTATAATCATATAATAACTCAGCGATTATAACCTCATAACTACTGTAGGCTCAGTAGCAACCTCGGCAGACTGATTAACGCCTGCGAGTGTCATGAGTAAATGCGGCAATTTACCTAATGGCTGATCCTGCAAGAAAATTACATACGATAAATGATGTGGTTTTGAATGTGACGCAGATGTCATAGGTTATTAGATATACTTGATAAGCAAGACTCGGGGTCTCCTATCCGGCGCCGGATGTGACATAGTGTCTTTAGTAAGTATATATTTATAGTATTTTATGCAACCCTTGTTTAAGAGAGGTCAAAAAAGGTGAGTGGCGTGGGTAATAATTGTTATTAAAGACGTCACGAGCATTTTTTGATTAAGTTAAACAATGTTGCATACAATATTTTTTCTACGACTACACATTTATTTTTAAATAAAATTGTAAATTTTAGAAATATTCTTAGTCGAACACAATTTTATTAATCATCAAGGTCGGGCGGGAGACGTCAAAATTAAAAAAGAAAGCTCCTCTGTGGTTTACTGTTCATCAGATTTTTTTTTTATTAGGATGGCCATGTAATACACGAGGTGTCTTAAAATGCTAAAAACGCACTGCGTGTAAACCCGAATGTGTTTATAGGGAATAGACAATATAGACTTATCTTGACATTTGTAAGGTAGGGGCTTAATGGTGTGTTCACGACCATGTAAATGACAAATAACAGTTCGGGAGTAGAAAAAAGATTTTAAGCTACAATGTTTTTGCTTTAAGCTGCATATGGCCTGGAAAAGACCAGCTGACCTACCTAAGATGAAATTCTGCAATCGTATGTGATACGTAATAAATGGATGACAATGACAGATTCATACAAAAAGTCACGTGACCATTGTCATACATTATTACGGTCACGTGACTTATCACTTATCGACTATCGTATATGATTGCAGAAAAGAACCTTGCCTAGGCCTGCAGTAGCCTTAACGCATGACTGGTGCGACAGTATGTTCCTCGAAATTAGTGGAAATGGGTCATACAGATTTTTTTGTATGAGTTAGGTTACAACATTTTCCAGTGAACATATGAAAGTTAAGGACTCTAGAACCCTAATTTTCTCGTTGGACGAATACAAGCCAATAGGGGCTTCTGGTTCTTAAGAATGAAATGGTCATAACCTAATTTGTACGTCCCAGAAGACGCCCGTTTTCGCGAACGCTGTATGATCCAAATAGAAGTTCGCGGTATGGCCGCCGCAGGTAACAGCTAGTAAAATACCACCAGATACCAGCATCAAGTAACTTTAGCGCCATATAGTTGTACGACCACTAATCAGGCAACAACTGGCTCGGTTTAGCGAGATCCGCGATAGCTGAACGACCTTAAAGGCAAACCACACGGAATTGGCCAACGTGTCAGCTGTAGATAGAGTAATGGCTGCTGATAATGATAATCGAAGGCGATTTGTTTCTGGCCTAATAGTATTAAAGAGTTATTTGGTATATTCAATTTGAAGAAAATCTGGAAGATAAGACGCACTTCACTAGAAGGCAGGTTTGATTAAACCAACTTAAAAAAACGAGGATGTTAGGTATCCATTTCAAATTGTCGCTTTAAACATGTTTTTCTATTCACCGACTATAATCCTATACATTTACGTCGAGTTCGCATCTCAACTATAATGAACTTATAAGCAACGCTTTAGGCAACTGAAATAAATTGACCAATCACGTGCCTACAAAAAATACATCGACGGGCGGCCACTTCAGGATCTGCATTTTGTTTCAGGGTATTTATTTAATTGTTTATTTTTTTACCTATTTTTATTGACTCGTAGAAAAAGTATTGTACACAATAGTGTTTTAATCAAGCTTTTAAATCTCGTACCTCATTTAGGCCACTCACCAAGTTTTGGGGCCTAAACACGGTACCCGTATACGTTATAAATTGCTTACTATTAGTATCATATATAACTTCTAAAGCTCTTAGTTCGTAAACTTAAACGCCTCATTGATAGCATATAAAAATGGTTTCTGCTGGAGAAGTAAAATGCAGTATTAATGTAACTATATTGTAAGCGTCATTCAATAGCAAAAGTACCACAACTAGGTTAGTTAATCTACTTTTTGAACTTGGCAACGAACAACAAAAAACAACTGAGACGAGTGGTGGTACATAGACTAAATAAATAGACTACTGATTGTCCTTAGTTGTCATTTATGTTATGTGCAATAAAGTTATCAGTATATGCATACCTACATAAAATTGTATTCAATATCTGGACATATCTCACCACTTGTAATAAACTAAGCTTGTATTTCAATAAAATGAATACAAATACCTCAACTCAACGCATAAACAATTCTGATCCAAACACTTTCCATTCATGGCGCCTAAAAAGGCGTTGTATTGTGAAAGATCGTGTAATACATATCGTGAACACCGGTGTTGACAGGACAGTAGTAGTCCCCACAATTAAGCACACAGTATACATAGCATACAGTATGCGTTTGCCTAATAACTTATTAAAACGCCTCTTGCATTTGTTTTGTATCGTTCTATATTGCAAGCCTTATTCATATTTTCTTATTAACTATTCCCCGATTTGTTTTATTCGCGTTACGTTCTTACCTGTCACTGTGAAAAATGTGATTGAGACGGAGACAAAACATGAATTAAATAATTATGGTATGATACTTGAATCGACGATGGACACTAGATTTTTTCTTCTAATCGTACAATAGACAGTTACTTGGACTTCTTGAAACTATTTGGAACGCAAAGCGTTGGAAAGATAAATTCTTTTCAAGAACTTCAGGTAACTACCATTAAAAGTATATTAATCCTTGCTCGGTAGTAATCTAAAAAAAAACGTTTTCAGAGTTTTCGAATTACACACTCATTTCTGTACCTAGTTGCAAATAAATAATTCCATTAAAACTAAGATTATAAGGGACAAAAGCGCATGTAACTTTCATAAATGTCACTGCAGACGATGGGAGAGGAACTAAAGCGAAAATGACATTGAACTACTGACAATTATACTTATATTGTTACAGCAGACCGTACAAGGGTTAGGTATTCGGTTTTGTAAGCATTTGGGTCGCCGTGCAACCTTTTATGTTTAAACCTTATTTATCTAACTGACGACTGATATTATACGATAAATTCAATGCACTACGTTTACTAGTGCGAATTTGTAGGCTTTAAACTTAATCCTAACTGATAAAGCTTTCAATTTGTCTACAAACTGTTTCCGAAGTTTATGTTTACTTTTTATGTTGCACTATAAGCAATTCTGCATCGAACGACAGGATGATTGGGGTCACTCTGATTGAATCCTTGTGAGAGACCAGGGCCTCGTGGCGTGAACTTAGTAGAGGTCGATCCGTGTTGGTCTGAACCCGACAGATCTGGCCTGGTCCGGTCCTATCAACCCTGCGCGGTGCTAAGGTGATGGCCGTCATAGACTTGACGATCTACGAAAAGCGGCAAAACTGTAAAAGAAAATCATAATTTATGACTCTAAAAGATATATTCGGAATCTGTAGGATGCCATTTGGAATCAAAATGTGACTTCGATGATTGAGATTTCAGTGGCCTATTTCACCATAATTACAATTGTGACAATTGTAAAATATCACTGTTACTGACGTCACAGGCCTCCGTAGGCTACCGCTGCCGCTTACTGTCGGACGGTCCATGTGCTTGTTTGCCACCAACATAAAATTATTACTAATAACGTTATTATATCGTTAATAAACTACTTTTTATTTTCCGAAACCCGTGACAATTGTCGCAAGGTTTAGTACAATTTTCATTAATTCTTGACATGAGGTTCGGGTTATGTCGGAATTTCGCTACAATTGTCGTGATTTTTGTGACAATTGTAATTTTGCTTCGCATAAAAGCAGTGCCGGATTTACCGGTAGGCCAAGTAGGCCATGGCCTAGAGCGGCAGATTTTAGGGGCGGCAGAATTGGCAGCAAAAAAAAGTTTTTTTTTCGGTGGATTAACAATTATAGGAAACAACCTTTAGTTCCATCTTATAGCCATGTTAAGTAGCTCATGGCTGGCTTCGAAATGAGTAAAATATTCCTGATTTCAAGCGGACTACAAAATGGTAATTATTTAGCCCCATTTTGCTTGTAGCCTGGTTTGGTAACTGGCTTTTAAATAAGAACAATATTCCTGATTCGAAGCTGGCAATGAAACGGGAATTCTGAAGTCGTAGAAAGTAGGTAGCTGGCGTTCAAT
Organism: Thaumatotibia leucotreta; assembly: GCA_025490895.1. Taxonomy (NCBI): domain Eukaryota; kingdom Metazoa; phylum Arthropoda; class Insecta; order Lepidoptera; family Tortricidae; genus Thaumatotibia; species Thaumatotibia leucotreta. The sequence continues at coordinate 60,014 of JALPQI010003287.1, forward strand.
CTTTATGTGAGGTATTTTTTAAACTGCAAGGTCGCTATACACGACCTTTTTTGGAAAAGGAATCACAGCACCTCAAATACACCCATGAACAGCAATTTTCTTGCAACCAAAAAGAATAAGAACAAAATGAAAATTTTTGAAATTACCGCCTCTCAATCTTCAATAGAAAGAATTTACGAAATGATAAAATCAGCGTCGCACACTGGAGGATAAGAGAATCTTTCCCATTTGGTAGCTGGCCACAAGATAGGAAAAAACGTTTCCTATTTCGTAGCTAACTACCAAAAATGGCTACCAGAATAGTTTTTTTTAAAAAATTATTTATAGTGCGCTAACAGATTTCAGTAATTTTAACAATTAAACAACAAACATAATTAAAGAAAGTTACCTGATTATTAACAATTAAAGAAACAATCAGAAAAAACGTCGCGTCGCATATACTTACCTATTAATGTAATGGATTTAAAACGTACGTTTCAGCGCTTTCTTCTTTGAGTAGACTACTTCGAATCATTAATATTTTTCTCACATGGAAGCCAGCTATGAGCTACCAAATCTGGCTATAAGATGGGACTAAAAGTTGTTTTCTATAATTGTTAATTATCAGATATATTTCAAGTCAAATAACAATGTTTTCTGGTTTTATTATAACATTGATTGATTTGTTGTTTGCGAGTGAGCGTAGTAAAAATAATTTTAATTAACTATAAAAACCGAGTTGAAATTTATTAAATGGTTTAATTATGCTCAGACTGATCTTTAATTTTTTAATGTTAGATCTTCTTTATTTTCCCAATTTAAGGACCGCTATCTAGACTATCTAGAGTTTGTGTTATACCTAAGGGTAGAGTCGCGTATATTATTATTAATTTCCATACAAAGTTTGTACCCCAGTCTCTTCGCATAAACTCTAATCTACCATTGTATCGGTCACTGTATGTTAGCTAGGCGTCCATCCCTCCACTGGCACACCAGCTAAAAGTTCGCGTATACTGTGCAACGTAAGAGAAGGCCTGCTATTGCGAACACCGAAATTCGTAAATTTCGGGGATTTGTCTCCGTCACTCTAATGACGCCTTCATTGCCCGAAATTTGAAATTTGCGGATTTCGTAGTTCTCGGTAGGGATGCTGGATTTCCTTTCCTGCCACGAACGTTCCGGTACGCACACGCAGCTGTGAAATGAAATACCTGCCAAAGTGTCCAAGTGTTCCTAAACGACTTAAGTACGAAGCTTTTTTTACGTTTCGACTTTCTTCGAAATTTTTCTAACAAATTATTCAAATTAGCACAGTGGATAGGGGCGGCAAAATATAAATGGCCTACAGGCGGCAAATTTCTAAATCCGGCACTGCATAAAAGTAGCTATTTACTGCTGATTTATTAAAGTTCCTGCACTCATTTTTATGCTGGTGGCAAATAAACGCACGGCCCTTCCGATGGTAAGCGGTAACTGTAGCCTATAGACGCTCCCTATTGGAGAAACCGTAGATTTACAAATGTAGGACTTGTCAATGTTGTGAAATTGGGGCCAGATGTATTAAATAAATTAAGTCACCAATAGCGAATTACTACAAGTCATTTCTGTGAAATATCTTAATAGTTTGTAGGTAGAAATCAGTATCCAATCTAAATGAAAAAAAACTGCTACAGAGAAAAAAAGGGTTTGAGGAATTAACGAATTGAAATCCAAAAAGGGATGAACCTATTTTTGTCACAATAGAACAAGAAACAAACAAATGAAGTAAAGTTCATTCACTTAAGGCGCGTTACACCTACTCGTATTGCACTTATGAATGTCACAATTTCGAAAAATAAAAGCTACCTCCAGTTCGATCCCTGAACCGCTGATCCGAAAGGAAATGTTAGGTATTACGAAAAGAAACTAAGCGGGACTAATTTTTCAGAAAAATGTAAATAATACATAATACATAATACGTCTTATTTACTAACCTAAAATGACTTAAAGAAGGTAAAACATAAAATTGTTTTAGCAAGTATGTTGTTGTTCTGCTAGAGATATAAAGATCCAGTTGCTAGAATTAAGAAAATAACTTAAGTTTGTACGTCTGACTAATTGTTTCAGAGATGTACCTATAAGTTATCCAAGCGTCATAATATGAAATAATTAGAATTTCTAAAATAAAATTGTAGCAGGCGTACAACACATTAAATTCCTCCAAAGAGTCTCAGCTCTCTACGTCTTGGATCTACATCCCCACGGAAGCCTATCAAAAATCCGGTACGTAATAGCCCATGGAGCCAAAATAAAATACTATTCTTACGATACTATGTGCCATAAAATGCCATTTTCAACCACAACAACCAATTGAAATGTGAAAACATTCTGCCTAGTGACACACCGTGTCACTTCTGCCCGTTCCGTGATACATAAGGTGTCGTGTACGCGGAAGCGGCTACTTTATGTGTTATGCCGCCGACCGTATGTGTTGACTGGGTCACATGAAGCGGCAGTCACCTGATATCTGGTCACAGTCATGGCCAACACTTCCAGGTCACTAGAGCCAACAGAACTTACTATTACTAACCTAGCAGGTGGCATGGCTACCTATTTGGTACAACGTGGCAAAATTGTTATTGCTCTCTATTAGGTCTAAATGTATCTTCTAATCTTACACGTAGGGAATCGGTACTTTTTTGGCATAACGGAGGTTAATTAGCGTGATTTTGTACTCGATATAAATATGCTCGTCTTTAGGAGTTTCGGCATTTTCTATTTATGTTGTGGTTTCATTGTAGTGCTGGTATTCTTACTATTTAAAGTGTATCGTATCTCTATTAAAGTTGGCTATGGCAACTATTATGTCAACAGCGGGGAGTTCAATTGGAGCTTACTTTAATTAGGTATGCACTACGATTGGCGCCAATTTGGTGTATAATTTTATACTGCATTATATTTATACTGCTAAATTATTTCGAATGTAAGCTGTTATAGCGATTAACTGCAAATAAATATTCTTTGCGGTGCTAATCGCTGTTACTAGTACTTAACTGCGTGCTAAAATATTTACAACCTCATGTCGCTCTTAATAAAGTATAAAATGTATAAATTAGGGTGTGCATAAGACACTGCATATAAACAATTTGCATACAGCTAGAATGAAGGACCTTTTACATTAGTACCTTTTACATTACTATCAGTAGCTCGGCACTTTATTTAATACCTTCTGATTTTGTACGTGTCCAGTTTGAATATCATTTTGAAACAGATGATTATCATTTGTTACTATCTATTTACGTATACGTACCTAAAGGTAAATAAGTATGCCGTAGACGAGTACCCTCGCTTACGTGTTTATCTTCATCGTTTTCTGTTTCTAAGCTTACTTACTTAACTGAGAACGTTCTGTTATATTTGTTTTGGACATTATTTTCAAAATGTTGCCATTATTTATACTTCTTACAGATTATGTACAATAACACATTTAACTTTATGTATTTTATATTTGTATACTACTTTAATGTCTTATGAAAAAAGGCGATCTTAGATGGTTTATTGGCTTTATGTTATATCTTCGTTTCAGCAATTAGTATAAATCGTAAATAAATCATACTATGCATCGATCTTTGGTGTTGAAATGGGGTTACTTTAACCATCCCATGGTACATTCATAAAAACTTATTTTATTTTGAGCGCTTCAGAAACTGTAACAAATAATAATATAATTATGCTCAAAATACGTCCCGGTGCAGCACGAGTCTAGTCAGTCAAAATAAATTGTAGGTACTATCGACAAAATTGAATCCTGATCCACAATAGGAGCTTGTCATAGTAACATCGAAAATGAAATTGTAGCATATGTCGTACAAATTGACTTTCAATATTACTATGACAAGCTCCTTTTGTAATGTTATTCCATCTAATATCAGTGCAAAAGGTCCTTTAATCCTAAGACCTGAGTCCACTTTGTCAAGCTGTCGATGCCTCGTTTAATTATATGAGACAGGTACATATTAACTATCGGACAAGATTACAAAACCCACGTTATATTGTAATTCTAAAGTATGTTTGCCTTTTAAGATATTAGAACGTAATTTTCCGTTTTGCATAATGCCATACAATTTGTAGTAAGCACGAAGTCAAATCGTCGATATAACCTGTAATTGATACCATTTGCTTGTGATAATTGTTCATTAGAATATTATTAGAATATTATTATGGCAAATTAAAGACGAAACCATAAACCTATTAGGAACTAAAAAATAAATTACTTATTGAGAAATTCTTAGTATTTACCTATGACGGCCTATTTTTGTGCAACAAATAAATTATTTTATGAACTATTTTTAAATTGTTTTTTCAAGTACTTTAAACCATTATAATTATATACCAGTTATATACTCGTATACCAATTCAAAAAAGGCACAGTGGTTCTCGAGTTGTACAAAAAAAAAACAAAAAACCAATAGATAAATACTATAAATATTAGATCCTTAAGTTCACCAGTTCCCGAGGTGGGAGTCGAACCCACGTAGGTAATACTCGGGTTTTCTGACTGTCGTCTAAACCACTCGGTCTTCGGATGACATGTAATATTTAATTATACAATAAAATATAATAATATATTTTCTGATTTCGGAAACTGAACTGCTGCATTATTGAAGATTCTTATACCCAAATAAGACAGTATTTCCATAACGAGTTGTCGTAATTATTATATGATTTGGACTTTCTATATTTTGTTTTTACACTATGGTTTTTTGTTACCTATGACCTGAATTTATAAAGGAAATTTTCAAAAGAGCCAGTTCGTAACTTTAAAATATGTAGCGCATCATGTGTTCAACTCCAAAAAATAATTTCTCAAGAATAACTGTACGATTAAATACGTATCCAAAAGATATACGGTCGACATAAAAAATAATTGCGATCCATGACAGGCCTGTCACAACTCTGGTGCGCGAAAGCGTGTTCGATCGTGCCCCTGCGCATCGTGAGGCGTATCGTCGCGTGCTAAATCGCTTATTTATTACCGCGTGCTGTAATGGTTTGTTTATTTAATTATTTTATGAGCTTTGTTGCACTGGGATTTGAGTTTTCCGTGCAGCATTAGAAAACGAAAAATAAGTAAAGAAATACGGCTCACTTTCAATGGCAGCTGTTGTCTTTGACACTTAAATATTGTGGAATAGTATCGTAGATTTATGTTTACTTTCACTTGATACTAATAAATATCAATAATTCTAACTAAACCACTGTGTTATTTGAGACGTTATATAAATGCGATTTTTTTATTTAATAATATTTAATTATTCTACGCTATTTGAAACTGATAAAAGTAATAAACTTGCTTGTCTATACGTATTAATTTAATTAACGGAGTTGTACGTATTTTAGGCTTTTCTGCTTTTATATATTTTTGTGGATTTTCACTTGAACGTATATCTATCCAATTTTTTTCCTTGTTTTATTTATTAATAATTAAGTACAATATCAGTTTTAATCTTGAAGGCCGGCTATAAAAACTGAATGTGTTTATTAATGTTGTCAGCCGTGTCCATGCATTTTATTTATACTGCAATAATTGATTTCGTCAATTTATCTCCTCGCTTGATATATGCGCACTGTTGTGCCAATGGTGGCAGCCATGAAATGAAATAAAATAAAAATATCTGTGCTAAAATGTACAAAAGGTATAAAAACCTGGCGATGCATGAAAAATTAAGGAAAATATCAATGGTAGGACAGAAGATAGATGTATAAAACATGCTATAATTAATGTGTACGCACGTGTAACTCGATAAAACTTCTTAATTGTGACAATACGGGGTTCTTCCACAAAGAAATTGATAAGTTTTTATGAGGTCAGGTACGCGCATGTGTATCCCCTGGATTTGCAGGTCTGCAGTCGTTCATAATAAATGATAACAACTTACAATCAGATGAATAATAATATGCTGTATGCGTGATATGAAAAAATCCATTCAAAGAGTTGAGCGGCGGGTTACAGGGTCAAATACATTGCAAATTTTGAAATAACTTTTGAAGGTGATTGATGGCTTTGTTTTATTACATATTTTGAAATCTAATCTTGCTTATTGTCATTAACACTTTTGTACCCCTCTGTATGTGCTCCTGTTGACGTTGATATTTGCATATTGAAATACCTCGATAATGGCAGCCGGTAATTGATACGCGTGCATTTTTTATAAAACTGGTAACCAAAGCGTTTATAAGTTTTATTTGTATGGTGCGAACAGCTTTAGGGCGATGTGTTAATAATGGAAACAATTTCAGCAGGCGCGACGAGGAAATTAGGTAACAGAAAACGTGACAGTATTTGCTTTTACACATTTTTACGGTGGACATGTAAACCAAAGTTAACCGTTTCTTATACAAGTTTAAGTAAAAAAAATAAATTATAAACATTGTTAAAAGTTAGGGGATTCAAGTCTAATATTATTTACGCCTTAATTACAAGTTTTCGAAATATACCCCATGCAATGTTAACCGATTTTCCGTAGTTTTCGCGTTATGATTTTTTTAACATAGGAAAAAAAATCCTACGCAAGAAAAGTTTGAAAATCTTAACTCGATAAAACGACGAAAAATCGGCTAAGATACATGTAGTATATTCTGACAGCTCATGGCACGAGAAATCTAAAAAAATGGGTTTCAGAGTTTGAAGCAGTCTGTATAGTAGGAGTAGGTACCAAAACGTCGTTGAAATCTTTCAAAATATTTCAACGAATTTCATTTGCATCTAGCAGTAGCAGCATCAGTTAGTGGATTTGAGAGTCGCTCTATTATTATAAGCGTATTAAGAAACAGTCAATATAAAATTTCAAAGACCTGCTGGGCCCAGATGCATGATACCCGGTGACCAGTTTGCTGATTACTTGAGTTTATCGGCATCCATTGCTGGCGGGAAGCTACTTAACCAAATATCTGGCGTACTGAGATCGTGCGATTTTGCAAAATGCGGGTGGCCGGTTCTACATATTCCTCTATTTCCTGCCAGGATTAAAGGGGAAAAAATATATCTGTACGGAGTATCTTGCATTGGGATTTTAAGGGAGCGGCTCCACTGAGTCGGAGAGGAGCGGAGATGTGCAACAATTTGGCCAATGAGGCCGCATGGCAGTGTTTCGAATTTTGAATTTGAAGAATGTAATTGGTCAATTTTGCACATTTCCGCTTCTTTCCGCCTCAGTGGAGCCGCACCCTTAGTATACGTTTATATTATTATGTATATTATGTGTAATATAATTAATGAATACGTTCGTCAATTACGAACATTCGAGAAAAGAGCTACTACTGCAGCTTATCCCAATTTTACTTTCTGTCTTTCTAAGGTGACACGCATGTTAAAAAAATAAAGAAATCATAAGTATCTATTCTATTGCGCGAAGCAAAATGTGAAAAACAAACAATCAGTTTCTCGTTACAAAAATGAATGGAAATCTTTTTGAGTTGAAATTGCAATGCACAGACTTACAAATTACTGCTTCAAATGCTTTTAGCGGACATAAAATTTAAAGCGATCCTCATCAAGAGTCACTTATTGTCAAGTTATTTCTTAGTTTATGTCAGTGCGTTGAAAGAGAAAATATGACTGGTAACTAATAGGTTTGTAGGTAAATTGTCCAGTTTATATGTACTTGAATCGCTTGTTTTATCACTTTTATCGGTGACTTTCGTAAAGGTTTTAAATAGTCGCGAATGTCGCGTCGCTTGTGCCGTTTCGTGTTGCGGTAGTTTTGAGGACAAACCCCAGTAACGAAGGTAATATTAGTAAACTTACTTTTATTACGTATGAAAGAAAGGGCGGTAAAATGTAATTGCCACCACAAGGGCAGTTTGAATTTTATTATTAGGTCGGAATATTAATATTTTTGTTTAACGGCCCTCTTTTACGGCCAGACTAGGGTTGCCACCTTTTTTAAAGACAAAATAGTATTTTCATAAAATTGTTAAAAAAATATAGTACTTACAGGAAAAGTGAGGAAAAAATAGTACACTTATTTACCGAATTCTAGTTTCCGCGAATTCGGCGAATGCGTTCCGTTTCAAAATTCCAAACAATCACAAAATTGAAGCCACTGGCGATATAATAAAAATATAGTATTTTACGTACTATATTGTTATTGTACATTATTATTATTATTATATTACTATACGTATCGTACTATATTTTACTCGACTGTACAGTCGAGTAAAATATAGTACGATACGTACTATATATTCTAGAACGGGTGGCAACCCTAGGCCAGACGTAGAGCGTCATGGGTGTATGGAGTTGCAGAAATGTTGTTTTGGAATATTTCTTGTAAGTTTTGATTAGAACTGTCTCGCTTGAAAAGAAATGTTGAAATTGAAAATATTATTGAAACAGTTAAATAATATTTTTAAAGTGTTATGCTGGGAATTTAACTGAACCGAATGTTACTTAGACAAAGTGTTGTACTGGTAGGTAAGTAGTTGGCACTTATTTAGAGGAAATGTCAGAAAAAACATTAATCGACGACAGAATCATTATTTCTTTTTTTCAGAACTTTCTGTGGAGTGTAGGTTGGGTGAGATTTATTTTTAGGTGATGACAAACGATTACATTTTTATAAATGGTGTTTTGTCATCATTAGGCTCAGGAAACGTGTGTTTGTGAGAGACAGAGTCTTTAAAGAAATGGCTGTACAATCTAATCTAGGATCGGACACTAGCCCAAAAACGTAACAAGCATCATATTTAATTCAAGGACAGAAAATTCTACTAAATGATGTCAATAGGTACTTCATGAAAATGTGTACAGTCTTAACGTAATCCACATTTGGTAAAGTGCCTTGGCAGCAGTAAGCAATCAACATAAATAAATACTTAATCCACGCTATTTTTTGTAAGTTGAGACTTCCGAATTTGCTTCAAATTTGAGGGAACTTACTTTCGTTGAGTTGACTTTCGCTGTTTCCTGCAATCGTATTTAAAAATGGAATCTAACAAGAGCTTAAAAATGCTTCCTAAATTGGTGGGCACGATATACAATGTTTTCGTTCGTAGCCTGTAGGTACCCTCGTACACAAAGGGATATCATTAGATTAATATTTGCAGTGGCATGAACTTTGGTTACGAACCTACCAAGGGCAATGTACTGCCCTCAACGGAAACAGTCTAAGCAGCTTGGGATAAGGTAGGTAGGTAAAGAGGGGTTTTTTAAACTATAATGATTCCGATTTTACCATTTTGGCTACTGAACCCTACAAAAATGAAACCATCACGAAGCAACGCTATTCTCGATATTCTAAAGTGGTTTTATGAGCCCGCATAAGCAATTTTTTGTACTTTATTTGAATCAGATATTTTTTTCATTGAAAGCTATTTGTGTGGCATGACTTAAAACGGGATACATGTACGAGTACATTAAAATTATTGACCACCCGAAATTTCATTACTCTATACGCATAGTTAACGGGAGAGGCCTACGTCCAGCAGTGGACTATCATAGGCTGATGATAGTGATGATGATGATGATGAGAATAGCATTAAATTTACAACAGTGCCAAAATATCGGGTGCTTAACAATTTAAACTTACACGGCAAATATCCCATTTTAATTCATACTAATAGCCGTGTGGTGACGGCAGCAGGCAGCAAGAATACATTTGTCACCAAACCTTCTCTTCCCAAATGAGCCGACTAAGATATTGAAGTTTCACTGGCCATTCTTTGATAGAATATTGATGATGAGCAGCAGCGTCATCATAGTGGACACACTTCTGCCAATCGCCAATCCGCTTGCCCAACGTGGCGATTATGGGCATTTACTTCCTCATGCCTCATATGAAAGGCCTACGCCCAGTCCAGCTGAGATACTATAGGCTGATCATAGATGACAATGATGATGTGAATTCATACTAATAATGTAAATGACCATGTTAGCTTAAAAACTTATATTATTCGAGTTGTGTCTATTCAAAAGAAGTTTATTCATATGACGATTGTGTAAAAGGATACACCTTAATGTAAATTACCGTTTGTTTCTTACAATGAATAAAAAATAAATTGAATATATTTTTACTCACGAAAATGCTTTGAGGTTTAAATACATCATTATGTTGTAAGGATTGTAAACTGCTACATACATAAAAGCTTGTAAACTAGACTAGTGTCCGGTGCCGCTTAAAGCGCCATCGCACAAATAAGAAAAGCGCCATAACAGTATAGGACTCGCAAACCTCCTTGTAACCTTTTTGATCTAAACGACATTGGTAATAAGAAACTAATAACTTAACAAACAACACGCGATGCTTCGCGGCGGGAAAAAAGCTCTAATTATAGCTATTTAGCAGCATCTTAGCTAACAGCGTGCTATTTGTGCAAATTATAGGAGTCCAGGTTAAGAAGGAAAATCTATTTGAGGGTAATAAAAACGCTAATCATCAATGGTAACAATTCGTGAAAAAAAAGTGATAGGCTTCGTCAAGTACACATCTAAAGGCTAGTAGTAGGTACTGTTGCAAGGAATATGCGTTAGCATGAAAATGAAAATTTATCTATAACAATGGTTACAGATCAATATTTAGTATCATAACATATAAAATGTATCGCTATAATATATAGTTAGGTAGGTATTATAATGTTCAAGGCATTTCGAAAAAATCGTTATATATATAGCATGTTACGTAGTTAAATGACGCGACTTCAGGAACGCGCATGCAATTTTTCAAAACTATGATAAGCTTACTGAACATAATTATCGTATCAAAATAGGCATAATGATTGGCAAGAAAAATCAACATCTTTTTTCAAACATTCATAACTATCGCCACAATGAAGTTTTATATGAAATACACATAAGTAACGTCATGTTTATTGTTTATATTAGTTATACTGCCAAATTACCTAGTATTCCCAAGTTCTTTCCAATTTTTTGAATGAAATTTAGTACAAAAATTGCTTTATCAACATTTTAGTAATAAATTCTTCGTGTATCATGTCGTGCATAATGTGAATTAATTTATTTTATCTATTAATCGCCATTAAAACATGTAGGTAACAAATAAGTGTGAGGTTCACAAATAATTAATGGATACGTAGGCTTTTGAAATAATGTGTATAATATTAAAATCTACATAATTATGCAAAACATACGTAAAAATAAGTGTAATTTCTCTATGCATGAGGAACGTATCAGAAAATATACGTGTGGCACAGACAATGTAAGATACTGCAATAACCACAAAAAATAATCAAAAATAGTTTTGAATGTTACTTCAAAATAAGCGCCCGTTTTGAATCAGAAGAGTGGGCTCTTCTCTCTGTCTGTACCCACCTCAAAATAATTATAAGTAGTCGACCCTTGTCGGTTGGAAGCAATTTGTGTTTCGCCTTTGATTAAGACCTAATAAACGACCTGTTTTCAAAGAATTTGACCCACACTTTATGCAACATAATAATTAAGTAACAGTGTTATTTTTGCAACAGATTTTTAAATTTTTGTTAAATATAAAAACAAATCGTTTAAATCCATTGTTTGCAGTAAAAATAGTAATTATATGTATATCCTATTTCAATTTGCCAAGAAAGATTAATGTTAAAGACATATTATTATGTGCCGGATTGCAGCATCATAACCGTATGCTGAACCGAGTAAACGCTATCGCAAACTCATAAAGGTGCATGCAGACCAAAAGAGCATTCGCTGTTCTATCCCCCTACTCTACGAAATTCGATCGTTACATGAAACGTGATTAGTTGATAGAGCGGGGGATAGAACAGCGAATGCTCTTTTGGTCTGCATGCACCTAAATACGATTCATGAGCAAACTTGGGACTGACAGAACAGATAGGTAGGACAAACTTTACTTAAGCTTTACCTAATCGTTACGAGTATCTATGAATTGTTTCTCGTTTGTGAAGCAACGACAACCTACAATTAGGGTTATATGGTTTCCTAGCTACTTACTCGTATTAGTACTATCGACAATATTGAATCCTGAACAACCATAGGATCTTGTCACAGTTTCATTCTAAATCCAAATTGCAGCAACTAACGTACTAACTTTCAATGTTACTATAAAAAGATCCTATAGTGGGTCAGGATTCAATTTTATCTATAATACATAGTAAAGCCTAGCAACACGAGGTGGTCCCCATCATAACGAGTGTCCCGTGTGTTCATAGAGTAAAGCCTGGAGAGATATCATAATCGCTTCCCGAGATACTTTCGTAAGTTATCCAATATAAGAGTTCTCTTCAGATACGTGCTGTTGTTCAAGATTAGAGATCATGTACCGCTGGTTCTGACACATATACAATTTGGTTGTCGGATAACCAAAGCTTATACATGTCCTGCTGTCATGTAACTGGCAGGATTCGATGCAGATGCCATTAAATATGCTAGTTACGATGGGATAGAAAGGTGACATGGCGTTTCGAAAAGGAAACGGTAATTTTACCCAAGTACATAAACCGTTAAAATTGTAACGTTTCTTAGAAATGTAGGTAAATTTACCAGAATTAATATAGTTCGTGAAATATAAATTGGTAACTTTCTACCTACATTATAGTAAAAATAAACATTCAATTTATATTTCTCGAACTATACCTAGTACAACGAAAGCCGCTAATCTCGATCTTATTATTAAAGATGATAGATACAATTATTTTCGTGTAAAATATTTTTGCAGATATATTAGTTAATACATAGTATAGCTACTACGAGCTATTAAGGCGTAGAAGTTTTAGGTTCATGGGGCCCCAGCGCACGCAAATTGTTTGCTGAAATCGCGAAACGTCTGGTAGACGTAACTACCCAACTAGCAAAGAAGTCATATAAATCAAGAGTTATACGACCTTTAGCCATATAAGAGTTTTATAGTAGTTTTTAGTTAACCTGTTAGTCAAATAAACGTTATAAATCTGATAGTTTAGTCGTCCTACCAAATAGTCTAATTACTATGGTCAATAAACGTTTTTGCGACTTAATTATACAACAATCATGTAGAGGTTTTAAAGAAAACGTTTACTTAATGATGTTCAAAGTTGTATAAACGTTCTCGTCTTATAAAGGGTTTAGAAAAAACAGAACCGTCGTAATAAGGTCATTATTACAACGTCTACATAATTTTATTGTTGTATAAGTGATATCATAAAACCTTATCTCGACAGTTATATAGCGGTATTGAAGGTAACTTCAATATGACAAAAAGATATCAGCGGGACTGTTATCTACCCTTTATTCAACAGTTGGTTATATTAACGTCAAACAAAAACTTTGAAAAACCTTTAGTTGTTGCCGAACTCGTTATATTCCTTTTATTGGACTATATGTTTTAAAATTGATTTTAAGTTACGGTTATAAAACATCATGCAATTTATAGTCGATTTGAAATTAATATTATAAAACATCAGTCGCCATTTCGTGAGCATCACAGTACTATTTAAAAGAAAAAAACTATGGACGTTACATCGTGGAAACGGTACAAACGAAGTGGCGGACTAGTAACGGTGGCTTAGTAATGGCGGACAATTTGTAGTCGTTATAAAAACCTTTACTTAAGATAAAGTTATATTGTAGTCGTATAATTATAAATCCATGACTTGTTCCAAAATGGCTAACCTTAACTATAATAAAATATGAAGAAATATTGTTATAAATTATAATTATTTCGCATATATTAAGAGCGCGACAGCAAATAACGCAATACCTATTTAAAAATTAAAAAACACGACTGCCATTTTACGTGAACTTAAAAGTAACAAATATTTTTTTTTTCAGGTTCATTATTGTGAGCGTATCTACATAAGTATAGGCGCTTGTCTTATTACTTACTATATTTTGTTTCAATTGCAGTCGGGGAACCTCCATATATTTATATTTTCCGTAACGAAAGGTTCCCCGACTGCAATCGAAACAAAATATTGTAAGTAATAAGACAAGCGCCTATACTTATGTAGATACGCTCACAATAATGAACCTGAAAAAAAAAAAAATTGTTACTTTTAAGTTCACGTAAAATGGCAGTCGTGTTTTTTAATTTTTTACACGACTGCCAAAAGGAGAGTTATCTCAGGGCGGCAGGCCCGAAAAATCGTTTCGAGAAAGTGCGGAGGCTGAAAGCCGTGATCCGCGTAGGGCCGAACCGAAGGCCTGGAGCGCGGCCACCTAGCACGCTTGCCTGCGAGCGGCGTGAGACTCAAGTTTCCAGGCAAACCAACCTTCATTCATACCAACTCCCCTACGCAAATGTAAAGGCCAAACCCGACCCTGATCTGAAAAGCCAACGGCAGAACGGTCAAAACCTTGCCACCTCTTTAGTGTTCCTCTCCAGCACCATACGTCTGACTAAGCTCGTTTTCTAGTGACGTTGTTGTACCATATCATGTGCCTAATTACTAATTTGACATTTAACAAAAATTGTAGGCTCATATTATGGATGAAAAAAATCGGCCCACATTAATGTCTCGTACATGATACGAGACATTTACTTAATGTTAAGATATTTTAAGTTTAAAATTTTATGCACATTTTGTTTGGCCACAATTGCGGTTGTGATTGTATTTTAGGGACACCTCTGATATGCGAATCATATTGTACGTTCTTTTTTTAATACCTATTGTATTCTGGCAATTCTCCGCAACGCTGGCCCAATACTTGCTGGGAACTTCTCATACATCCTTGAATTTCTTCGCAGATGTATGCAAGTTCCCTCACGATGATTTCCTTCACCGTAAAGCACTGTGCATACAGTACTGAACAAAATGTTAAGTTCGCACCACGATTTTGATACGAATTCGGTTATGTGGGCTATCATTTTTCCAGCATTCAAGTCGACACTTGTTTCCAACTAATATAATTATGACTGATTATTGAGCTATTTCTTATTGATCAACCGTTACTTTCGAACAGTTCGGACAACTGAGGCAGCTGTGGCAACTTTTGGTAGTCATGTCATCATCAAAATATGACAACTTCACTTGCCTATAAATTATTATCGGTTCCAATGTTTAAAATTGTTCAGATTCTATGGGAAATTAATGTTAAATAGCTTTTGAAATTTTACTGTTAACACTGAAAATAAGACATCGCCCGGTAGTCTATTTTTGTATCGAAATCATGGAGAGAACTTAAACTTTTGACTGGTACTGTTTTATCAAACGATATATCGTATACCTACAAGTTTTTTTTTTAAATCATCGATTACGAGCCGGGGATTGAACCCACGACCGCTGCGTAGCAGCCGTGCATTTTACCCCTTGACCACAAGCGCGTAGGTACATACAATGTATCTGTTTCATACACACTTAGCGTTCAAGAAGATGTGTCAACGGTGACAGTCCTGTCAGGCATTGAAGAAAAACTTCAATAGTGCGATGTAGAACATTTCGAGTTTTCTCTTCAAACATATACTTAAACATATAACTTGTATATATATTTACAATCTGCATACAAAATGCTTTAATTTGATACCCAAATCATTGCATTTAGATGACATATTATTCTTTGCGCTTTAATTGTATTTTAATGAATCTGGCTGTTCTAGAATAAGTAACAAACCTATAAGTTATATACATGTTAGTAATCGTTGTTTGAAGCTCTTCATTTTGATACCAAACTCGATAGGTTTCTTTCATATTTATTTTTTTTGGTTAGACAATATGTAATTTTTACGCCGCCATATTGTTTTTAACGTGACGTCACATATCCTATGTTACCCGCGACGTCACGAGGATTCAAATGATACCTTACACTATTAAAAACGGTTAAGTGGTCGTGAAGATCTGCGCGTTTAAAGAAAATATGAAACATACATAGGGGCTGAACACATATACTCTCCTTTTGGCAGTCGTGTAAAAACTGTATATCATCATAAACTTTAACGGTAAAGTGACCTTCCCATACGAATTCAGCTCACGCCAAATGTGCAAATGCTCAATATATAGAACAATAATTTCTATTACAAATCTTATAAAATTACCTTGTATTATTTTTCCGTACACTTTTTTGTCACACACACCAAGTTTTGCGCGTATCTAAAATAAATGTGAGGAGCAGTTTTATAAATAAAACTTAAAAACATTTATGTAACTTAAAAGTCCGATAAGCAATGAGTAAGGGTTATACTAAACCTTCTATAAAACAAAATGGTCAGTAATAAAACATTTATTTGATATTTAGGTCGCGTAAAGGTTTTTGTTGTACTCTTTATACAACGTTTTGGTCATTCCTTAATCGTTACAATACCTTTAATAAACGATTTAAGTCGCCATGCAAACCTTTATTTAACGTTTATCTCACCAATAAGTCGTATAATTTGCGCCACTTTCGCCTTTTATAACCGTTTACCTTACGTTTATATGACCAACCAAATTAGACTAGAAGTTATATGCAAAACGTTGTCTCAACTTCTATATGACTATATTTTGCTAGTTGGGTAAAGACCGAAGAGCTGGCGACTTAATCGCACAACGCATCAGTATCGCGACACAACGAGGAAATGCCACCAGCATCCTCGGTACAATGCCACAAGGGCCTATCTTATATATTTAGGTTAGGTTAGTTCGATTAATTTATGATACAGTTTTGAAAATAAGGACCGATAAAAAAAAAACATTTTTATATTTATTTTTACCAACCCGTTTCTATACGTTTATAGGTCTGTGGTACGAACGTAACAAACCAATAAAAAAGATTGTAAAATAAGTTATTTACCCACCTTACAACTTCATAGCAAAAGCTTAGTCAATCGGACAAGCTACGCGGAAAGGCAATTTTTACACACTTGAAGCCAATTAATATAATATAAGTCCTGAAATTATAAACTTTTGTTATGCTATTTGATATTGGCATTCGATTTCGACCAGTTTTCATGTGAGAAAACGGAAGGAGAAAAATAGAGCGCCTAAAAACAATAGGTACCTACTGCTGCTGTATTCGCAAAGTTCCTGCTGGTCTCCTGCGGCCCTACCGCGAAAAACGAAATTCGTCAATTTCGAGGATTTGTCTCTCTCACTCTAATGACGCCTTCGTTGGAGTGACAGAGAAAAATCCTCGACATTTACGAATTTCGATTTTAACGGTAGTAAGCCTGGTCGTTGCCGCCGCGATTTAGGCTCCACTTTTCACTTACGATCAGGTGGAGTGCAGCGACTTTGTTGTGCTGATATAAAAAAAAGTATTCATAATTTCTTAATCTGTTGCTTCCTATAAAAATCACAATGTGAAGTGGTTATAAAAAGTGGTGAAATTTTTAAAATAAAACGGAAAATGCTTTTTAGTTCTAGGGATAAAGAGACCTCGTGAAACACAGTCCCTATGAAAAGCTGCGTTTAAACCTTTATCGCGAATATGCCCACAAACGAGGATCGCAATGGAAGAAGTCAATATTAACTGACTATAATCTACCGAAACATGTGAAACATGTCCCGTGACGTTTTGGCTATACAGTTCACAATTGTGTTGTATTATATTTATGGCCATCTTGTTCATTCCAATATTTATGGAGACGATTGCATGTACCTACAAGTAAAATATAGATAAGTATGTATTTCTTTAATTGCACTGAAGTGTAAATCCCTTCAGGAAGAAAGCTGATTTATAGAGTAATAAAAATAAACAAACGCCATCAAAGAAACCTTAGGATTACAAAACAAAATGGATTGAATGGAAATTTAGCGTTAGAACGTAACTTTGATTAGTATGTTGCCTACGAAGCTAGAGGACCTAGTTAGGTATACTACTATACTAAAACCATACATTTCTCGAACAGAAATGACGAGTATAACTGTTGCTGTCTTTAAGTACCCCTTATTCATAAAAGTCTCTAACTTCGCAAGCCGATAAATATAGATAAATGACCGAGAACTTGGAATTGTGTGGAATAAATATGGCTGACTATCCAGAGCATTTGACGTCTTTGACAAATATTATTATCGTGAAACTCATTCGCAGACATAATTAAATTTTACGTTACTACTAATAAATATCCATTAAAGCTAAAAATGTATGCGAAATTGCGAACTTAAGGTTTTAAGTTGGTGATAAATGACATCTTCTGAAGAAATACCTCACAAACTTCATCCATTTTTAGCATTTCTATTACCTACCTACAATTCCTACAAAGAAATTTTAACATTACTTTTTATTTTGTCCTTTTTCATAATTTTTAATTCATGTGTAAACTTTGGGGTAATTCTACTCAGAATCACTAGCGTTTTGATCCCAATGATTTTATTTCCAATTTTCTTACCATTTTCAATACACTTTGTATGGCGGTAACAAAAGAGGACCATGGGCGATTATGGGCATTTGCCTCCTAATGCATCTATACGCATAAGAACATTAGTTTTTTTCCTTTTGGGATCCAAAGAGTTTGTGATTCTGAACAGAAACAACCCAAAAATTACCCATAAAATTAAAATTACGGAAATGGACAAAATAAAATGAAATTAATGTTCATTTACTACAGTATTATCTAAAAGATAAAAATAATGTTCCTACCCTTTTCGTTTGATTATTGCGAACGTTAACTAAAGTACTTAATTTAAAGACTAACTCGTTAATTAAGACCCAAGAGTGCGATTCGCATTTGTTTTATTTTCCTGTTACAAATTGGCCGCGCCGCCTTAATTGAGACATCGGGACCAATGAGCCAAGATCAAATCTTGGCTTAACCGACCGTATTGTTATGTGCACAAGTGTTAAGTAAATTGTTGGTTCGATCTACCTAATGTAAGATTTCAATTTAACAAATTCTGCTATTCAAATGTACTTGGTTCCCTTCGATACAGGCGTAGTCTAGTGCGGAGACTCCTGGTATATGTGTACGCTGTGTTACAGAAATAAATATTCTTTATTCTTATTCTACTGAGCCTTTCATAAAAAATACCACTAACATTAATTCTATTTTTATTAAATTTCTGTTGTTTCTGCTCAAAATCACGACCGAATTCTATTGCAAAGGATATTTTTTGTTCCTCGATTGAGTTACCGTTTTCTCGTGTACTACGTGTACCGGTACAAAACTTTGAAATCATATTGAAAGGAATAACTCATTCTTTTAAATAAGTGTAAAAAGATATAAAAAAATGTGGTTTAAAGATGATTGATGATGTCACAGAATGATGATGAAATGATGATGAAAGATGGTACCTAAAATTTTACTCAGGTCAATGCGGGTAAGAGCGCCCGACTTTCATTGAACGGTATAAGACACAGTATACGGACTTTCCATCAAAATGAAATATGCCGGACTTAGCCGCGTTGACCTTATACACCGTGTTTTTATTGATTTCCGTTAAATTGGACAGGTTACTTGGAACATGGAACATGGAACATTAATAGAAGTTGCCTGGTATATCGGCTATTGTTAATTTGTAAAATAAAATTTTTTTTCGTTTTCATACATAATAATTGTACCTAATGGTAAGTGTGAGAGAACCTTAAAAATAAGATCTCGGGCGACTGACGGCTGCTGACGGCACATGTCAAAATAAGTAACATTAGGATGTAATAAAGGTTGCAATACACTTGTTCAGTCATTAAACTTATTTTTTTAATAACTCAATATAACTAAGAGTTAACACACTTAGTTTTTTAGAGTAATAGATCATTTTTGACCTAAATAAGCTTCCCTTTAATTTAACGGAAATCAATGGAAACACGGTGTACACGTACATACATTTACATCCTCATTCATAAACGTCTCCTAACTTTCAGTCTTATAGATAAATTGACTAGGTCGAAAGGGACAAACAAAACTTATTGGCTTGCTAAATT
>JALPQI010003288.1:0-72243 GCA_025490895.1 Thaumatotibia leucotreta
CCACCAAAATCAATGTGTTCCCAAAATTTGTCTTTCGCGGTATCATATACAACATCAGATTTAATATGCATTGAATCAAATAATAACGCTACATCCCGGTAATTAGGATTTTCAGAAAACTTCTTTTCAAGAAAATTTAAAACTTCTGTCATGAATCCCACATTACAATCGTGGGTTGATAGAATGCGACGCAATGTTGCAGGATGAGGAAGCGAAATATGGTTTCTTAAAAACTTATATGCTTTGCCCGAATAAAAATATAAAGAAAAAGCAAATGATTTAACGTCATCATTGTATCTTACACCTTGACTTGACTTATTCTTGTTTAATGCTAAATGAATATTTTCAAAATTCAATTTAACCATATTTTTTACCGCGTCATAATTATCACACTTTTTTTTTAATTATACCCAATAAAGATTTCAAACTATTGATTGTTGTATCCCGACGTTTAAGATTTTGAGATAAAATCTTAATTTCACGCACTAGTTTCTTCTTCCTTGGAGTATTTACTGTTTCTGCCGTTTGTGTGCCTACACCATGTTGAAATTTCATCTTCTTTAATGGAGGTTCAGATGACGTTCCGGGATTTTGTAACATATCTTGAGAGATTGTAATGGAACTAATTATGTTCACTCTTTTATTTTCCGATACTAACTGAAAGAAATAAAATTATTATTATATTTTTGCATTAACATTGCAATTTATAAATTGTAATTTATACATTGTAAATTTTTGAACCTGTCTATTTTTTCAGAGATTACTATTTAATTCAAACAAGTAATTAAATATTATTTCCTCTACAGTATATTAGTAATTAGTATACATAGATATAATAACATGATAATATTATTTTTTGACGAATTTCACTATGGCATAATTATTTTTAGTCACCTCTATTTAATAACACTTTTAAAGACACCGTTAATAGTTATTTTCGATACAAGTGTGGAAAGTAGGCTTTTTCGCAACAAGTATCGGTGAGTTAAAAACACGAACGAAGTGAGTGTTTTTTGCCGACACGAGTTGCGAAGACGCCTACATTTCTACGCGTATACCGAACAACATTTTACAATGCAGTATGTGAGGAAAAAAAAGTCAGAAGTAATAGTACAATTTTATTTAATCCTTGTTATTATAAAATATACATTAGTACAATTTTGAATATTGAATGTAATACTTTTGCCCGATAATTTTATTTTTTGGCTTACTTGGGACAAGTTTTCGTTTTCTTGAACTGTTGGTGCAGGTTGTGGTTCTGGCTCTGGCGGATCAGGATTAGTTGTTGGCTGAGGTGTGATGAAGTTAGGGTTGTCTAGTATGTTTATCTTAGATGGTTGGGAGCTGCTAGTGATGGTTCTGCTGGTGATGGTGCTGGTGATGGCATTGCTAGTGATGGTGTTGCTGCAGGGTAACTTCGGAGGCATATTAACAGAATTAGCTATACTCGCACTAATCTTTCTTTTATTTTGAATTGAATCTTCCATATATGTCTCAGCTACACTGCTGGACTTCCAGCCACCATGCCTTTTTATTGTTGTGAGGTTAGCCCCGGAGTCAGCCAGCACAGGACACAGCTTCCGGCGTACCTCAGCTACACAGCTGAGGTACGCCGGAAGCTGTGTCCTGTATATGTTTCTGGCTGATCTAAATTTAAGTAAGTAGCTATAGTTTCGGCATGGCACCAAATTTATTAATGCCTATGCATTGGTTAAGGCATCTGCCGTTTTTGCCATTTCATATTTCTTTATTGCTTCCCTCAGTAGCCAAATAATTATGATCAGGTGCTTCATCAATGAATCGTTTTATTTAGTCTGCAGACAATACTCTTGCCTTTTTAGGCCTGTAACCATCGCTCATGCGTTTCAAAAATGCAGTTAAATTTACATATCGGGCCAAATCAATGTTGTTTTTTGTTTTTATAGTGCTTTTCAGCATTGAATATTGTGACCACAAAGTGGATGGCTTATATTTTGCGGCCATTTCGTTAAAGTACGCCATTAAAACATTCTCGGAAAAAGAGTTCGCGTTTTTGTTTGCTTTCCACTGAAGAATCTCGGGTGATATTTAGGTAAGTAACTTCCGGGCGAGTCATAAACTGTAGGCGTGCGCCCCCGCCGCGGCTAACGCTATCCCTTCGGCTCCGGTAAAACTCCGGTAAAATTTTAACGGAGGCGGATGCGGAGCGGATCTGAGGGATACAAAAATAGCGAAGGCGGAGGTGTAAAACTAAACGGAAGTTCCGACTTAACGGATCCGGAGGCGAAGCTCCGTAACATTCATAGTTTCTTTATTTAATAAGAAAGAAAAAAAAGATTTTTTCATTAAGTATGTTCTATTAATCACCTTTATAAGTTAGCAACTAAATCACATTACTAAATAATACGAGTAGAAATATTAAGTACCATAGCATAGTATTGTATTTCTAATAAAACCACAGAAATCAATGAATTGAGGGTTTATTATAAAGAGATACATGCTTATTTTATTAGCCTAATTTCCTATCTGTCAAAACAAATGACAATCGGCGTCGGCCGCATTTCCGGAGAACGTTACATTCCTCACACTCTCCCCGGAAAATTAGTTAATTACTTAAACACACTAACATAACTCTTCTAAATCTTCAGAAGTTCAAATTTTACTAACTTTGATGACACACCTTCCATAAACTTTTCTTTTATCTGGTCATCTATGTCTTTAAATCTGCATTTACCAGCCAGTTTTCTCAACTCAAGTAACTGGTTCCGTTTTCTGAATTCTGCTCTTTCTAGTGCTGTGGATAGAGTTTTAGCATATTTGTCTTGAAGTTTAACAATCAATTCTTTATAGGTGCAAGTCGTTGGTTGTTTTGGTGAACACATATAAATAAGTGTTTCAAACACTTTGGCCGATAATTTGGTAATCAATAAAGTCTCTTCTTCCGTAATGTCATTAACTAAGATAAAACATTCGAATTGTTGTTCGAAGACCTCCCACTTTTCACCGTCAAATATTTTTAACTCGCCTAACGCTGCCATTCTTATGGTGGTAGTTTTTTGTTGTTGAACTTGTTTACCTTTGAAATAATCACTTAGCCGTTTACGTAATTGGTTCACGGTATCTGATTCCGAAAATATCGCGGCGCGAGTCGGTTTTCCCGACCGAGCCACCGTTAGAGGGCAGTTCTCCGCAGAAAAATTCTCCCTTCGCGTACTTCGTGCCTTCTAAATCATTCGGGGATATCCATTGATCCATCCCCCATACGTTTTTCCCACGAAAAACGATCATGGGTGGTAACTTTTCACCCTCTGCATTGGCGCAGAACAAGACAGTAACATTCTCTTTGCCAGTTGAAGCTATCGTTCGAGTGCTAGTGAAACCTCGGGCCCCCAAAACTTTTGTTTTTTGTGGATCCATGCTAAAGCTTGACTCATCCAGGTTCCAGATTTTTTCAGGATGCATGTACAAATCCAGATCTTTGAAGCAACTTTCTAGAATGTTGAAATATTCCTTAATAATAAAGGGGTCACAGGCAGCTTTCCGAGACATCTCAACTGCCTGCTCTCGAAGCCTGGAACTCCATTTGTAGAGCATGTTTTGAGGTTCCTGTCTTTAACAAACTTCGTTACTAATACCTTTGTTTACGTACCTTGACGATAGTCCAAAGCCATATTTTTCAAGGGTTCGCAGACCAGCTGCAAGCCTCTGTTCATTTTCTTTATCTATTACTGTGGGCCTTCATAGAGTTTGCTTTATCGCTCCTCTTCGTTTCGAAATTCTATCGACTTTGTTGTACGAGGAATATTGTACATACAATTTTGACGCTGGGTATGAATTTAATTTTTTGGTTTTAACATCCTGCACTGCCTTAATTAGGTCTTCTTGTGTATATTTCGGAGTGGTTTTTCTTTTATATGTTATGTACGCATGATTAGTGAATTACATCGGAAATATCTGAAAAAAATATGCTTCACTTACGTTAACATTTATGGGAAATAAAAATATATAAGCGTTTCAAATGTTAGAATATAATAATTTATTAATAACGTACTTAAAGACGGCTTCGTAGTTATTTTATTATATTTAAAATTATATGATTATTGTCGCATTCATCTTCTGCGTAATGTTCATATATTGTGATATCACAAAACTGACACCAAAAAGAAGGACACATTAAAAGGGTTCTTGCATATTGAGTGGTCATATTAACTATGAAATGGCATACGTGATAAATCATCAACTCTGTCACAACCAAAACATGTCCATGATCTCAAGAAGTGTAGTTTGCCACGGCCATTTGCTTGTGAATTATATAATTGTGGAAATCCATTTTTGTCAAATATTTATCGACGTCCATATAGTTAAGAACAACCATTTTTGCAAATCTGTTCAGAAAATTGTCTTACTTCAATCCTCTACTCTCTTCCATGTACTCATGACAAATCATATCACACTACCAGTCACCACAAATACATTTTGTCTCTCAGTTCCATCACAAAAATATTCCACCATGCAGAAATCTCAGCCTACAAATACCACATTTAGTCCCACACGCAGCATTCGTCCTTATAAGTCTAATCACAAAAACATTCAGTCATTCGCTATTTTTACACACAATAATCCTACAAATACCAAATTTGTCGCACGGCATTCTTGCTCTTAAGTCTAACCACAAACACATTCAGCCGTTGACGCACTAAATCCTACAAGGATACACATATTATTACATTTTTACCGCGGCTTCCGTAATCAACTATCATCACAAGCACTTCCCGTCATATTTTACTCTTTAAACCAACATTGACGTTAGAACTGACAATACTAACATGACACATAAAACAACGAGACTGAAGGAATGTTTGTTTTGTATTCAGCACGAGTCAATGACCCATAGTCATGACAGGGCCCCTCCTTGGGACATTCGCTCAAAAACCACTGCGTACTCTTTTTATCTCTGTTTGTGAAATCTAGACAATCGAGTAGTTTGACACCTCACGTTACGTCACCGGTGAAAGATTGCGTTTACAAAGTTTGTTGGAGTAAAATTTTAAAAGGCAAAGTTTTAAATGCGGCAAAAAGTGGAACAAAAATATGAGAATCGTTTATTTGATAAGTATTAATTAAATAGGTTTAAAAAACAGTTATCAGATTCAATAAATTGACACTTTAATCCAAAAATATTTACGTTTCTTTGCGTGATGTGCATTTAATTTGGTTTTAACGCACTTCGTAAACACGTACTAATGTTTGACAGAACAGAGCAAAACAAAACATGAAAATAACCTAACGTTACATGAATCGTATCAGATACCGGCAAGCTCTTAAATGCAATCTAAAATTGCTTGTGATGTGACTAGGTTGATTTGTGTAAGATGTCCCAAGATATTTATTTATTTATTATTGTATACAATTTCAAGCTTTCTGAATCTTCACATAACGCCTTACAAACCCCTCCGCGCGATGTGGCAAATATGACATGAAAGTGTTCTAATATATCAATAAAGTATTTGACATCGGCATCATACCGATTAGTGTCAATAATAATGACATAATATATGAGATTCATCTCTTTCTAGTATCTTCATAAACACCGTAAACAAAATAAATATACAATTAGTAAAATAGTACTTTTTACAACCCTACAGCGCCACCGACAATAAAGTCCCTTTTCCCAGATAATGTCACATTTAAAAGCACTTTTTTTTAACTATCCCGGCTAATATGCCTATTGCCTTAAATTAATCACTTTTGTTTCACATTTCTTAAGTAATTTTATGATTATTTTTATACATCAACATCATTGTGGGACGCAGTTATCATTGTAGGCTCTGAGATTTATTCATTGTAGCCTACAGGGCCTATTTCTCGTACCTTATTAGACTAGTAATATTAGTCCATGGGCTAATATTTTTTACAAGTTTACAAATTTGCGTTTCTCGGAGCCACTCTAATAAAATATTAGTTATTAGTTACCAACTAATAAATATTAGCTAATATTATTAGACCTAATTTGGTTTTGGTTTCTCGAATACAAAGAGAAATAACTACACTTGTAAAATACACTCATAAAGCTATTAGTCGCCGAAGCTTGGTAAAAAATATTAGTCCAGTGTGTTACTTATCAGAGTTAACTAAGAAAATTATAAAATGTGGACGAATTCGGATGTGAAATAATTAAAATTGTTAATTCCTCCCATTTTTACGTTTATCTATTTAGGTTAACGTGTCCGAAAAGCTTCCAAATAAAACATTTCTGGCTTCCAATATCTTCCTCAAAATCGTCATTTTCATATCCATTCTTACGCAATTGAAATATTTTATTTTATCCAAACAAACAATTTGCGTGTTACCGCCAATATGCAAATGTCAAAAGATAAAAAAATCAAAATATGGCGGAAACTTACCTTTTTTTTTTAATATGAAATAAGGCATGGGTAATAACCCCATTCAGCCAAGCTGGACTAATATTTTTTATTAGTTGATCAATATTAGTTACAAGTCTAATAATAATTTTCGAGAAACAGAAAATATTAGGACTTGTAAAATTTTCACTAGTAACTTGTAACTAATATACTTGTAAACTAATAATTACGAGAAATAGGCCCCAGGTGACATTGTCATCTCTCTTAATTTCGCCTACAATGACGCAGCCGACAATGACAAAAATTATAAAACCTGTCGGAACACGTTTTTATTTGAAAGTACGCTAAAAGAACGCATCGTAACACAATTAAACCTAGATTGGCTTCAATATCAATGAGAAGTTACTTTATTACAATGCATATTTACTAACGTATGCACTATAATAACAATGACGACAAAATTGACAAAACTGGAAGAAGTATGTTTGGCGCCTTACCTTGCCGCAACGTCGCACGTGTCACTCGTCCGCCGGATTTCAGTTTGTGAAGTGTATATTAATGAAGACGTGTGTATGAGTTTTTCTTGATGTTTAGTTGCAGTTTGGAACTTAATAAAGATATAGGATGAGTAACAAGTTTATCCCTTGCAAAAAACGGACGATTTTTCAACTTTTTATCGGATAACTATTTATTAAGAAGCTCGATCTTGAAACGGTTCTAATAGGTTTTCTATTGATTAATGTAGTATTTTTAAAAAATGAGAGTATGCGTAAATATTGCAACGATTAAAAGTTATTAGTAGGAACACAAAAAATGGCCCTTCCGGAGAACTGCCCTAGACCGTTACCTACCCGACTCTACCTTATATTTATTAAAACTTGGGGCACTGCCAGAACCTGTTGATGATGCAGATAATGGTATTGCCACTACAGGAATGACGTTCTTTATTTTATTGCATTCTAAAGGAATTACTAATTCTGTCTCATTTTGTGCGGTGTTCATCAATGTTTGGAATAACTCCATGTTTGTTATTTTAGTTAATGGAGAGCGGTGTTTTTTTGTAGCATATCTACTTGTACATTTACGAGGGTGGTTTGATAAGAAGTGGACCTACACATGAAAAAAAAAAAGATTTTTTATTTTTTATTCATCAACGTAATCTCCTTCCTTCCAAACATTTACTTTTTTTTTATTTGAGACGAGTTTGGAGAGGGTGCCTCCACTCCACTCTTAGTTCATTTTGACGCCTGGGTGCCCCGAAGGGGCGCCCAGGGGGAAAAGTTGGTTGCCTAGGGCTTAAGGCCCATAGGTCTTTAGGTTTATGAGAAATATATGTGAGGGAAAGCGAGTTATCGTCTGTTGTCGGTAGGTAAGTCATGTCTGTGTTGGAGGGAGAATTTGAGAAATGTCACGATGTCTGTTGTCAGTCTGTCTGTAGTACTAATACTACAGACAGACTGACAACAGACATCGTGATTGGAGTATAAAAATAAGGGCGCACGAGCTATTAAGTTGTTGCCTCCGCGGTGGCCTGTGCTGCCATCGAGGCTGCATCAGTGACGACCGGATTTATATGCAAGCTTGTTTGGTGGTGGTTGACTCCGGTTGGTGTGATGTGGGTGTGTGTGTCTGTGGTGGGGGCGGAGAGACCATCAGGCCCTGTCTCGTTGTTTGGGATTCCTTTCATTTAGCTTTAAGTTTTTTTCAAGGCGTCAGTGATGTCAGTATGTCGGTCAATGTCTATAGCAAGAAAAGGGGTGGTGGAGTAAGTCGGTGTGTGCGGGTCTGTCTTGAGTCGTGTAGTGATTTCATCATCAGGGTCTGTCAGTACATGTCGGGGTCGTCTGTGTACTCTCTTGTGGTTGGGATTGGGGGTGTACTCCGCGGCCTGATTAGTGGGCGGTTTTATGTTTTTGAGTGGGGGGGCGGCTGGGCACCCTCCGAAATTTGCGGGGTGGTCCCCTTTGCACAGAAAGCAAGTGGTTCGAAAGGTTCCCGTTACTGGGTCCACTTGCCGGTCGCAGTCTTTGTTTAGGTGCTCACCCGCGCATTTCACACAATGCGGGGTGCATTCACACCAGGTGGCTGTGTGTCCGTACTCCTGACATTTTTGTCACTGGGCCACTCGTCTGCTTTTTCTTGGTGGTTCGATTTTGATGCCGTTGAGGTCACAGACCTTACTGATATCGTATATTTTCTTTCCCTCTTTGGTCTTTTCAAGGGTGACCATAACGGCGTTGAAAGGTGGGATCTTTTTTCATACGTGCCACGTTTAGCATAGGCAGGCCTTTCTTTTCCAGGTCTTTTTTAATCAGGTCCTCCTCTAGGCCTACAGGTAGGCCCAGAAGGACAGTCCTAAGTTTCTTGTAGGCGTTCGACGGGTATTGGAAAAAGCCGTGCCTAATTAAGCCTCTCCACTGTCTGTACTGGTCTGAGTTTTGAGTGTACAGAAATAGGCACGGCTTCCCCAAGTACCCTTCATAACCGGCCTGACAGCTTTTAAAGCCAATTTTTTTGTTGTAGGCTTCCTCGGAGAGGTCCGTCCATCTGGACGGATCCTCGATGACGATAGTGGGGGGTGTTATATTTTTGGGGGGGCGGTTTGTGCGGTTTTCGTCGTCGTCAGAGTCGGAGTTGTTAGTTTCCATATGTTGATGGTCATTTGTTGGGGTTTGGGAATCTTCAATCGGTAATATTTCGAATGGATTTTGTGTGGGTATGGGGGGGGGGGGGGTGGCTAGAACCTGAGGGAATGGGCCTGAGCGGTGTTTTTTAGCGGCTTCGGTGAGCTGCAGGGAAATAGTCGGAATCGGTTTCGTATTCAGTCGGTCCGCCGTTTGCGGTGTCTGTTAGGTGTACGTCTATGGACTGCCTTTCGGCTATACGGTTAGCGTGATAATTTGAGTTGTTTATTATTCTGTCATCATCTTTGGTTATTTTGAAAATTTCTTTGGTCTGAGGGGATCTTGATCGGGAACGCGACGGCAGGCGAAGGCAGTTTGATGGTCCCCTAGGGGACCGCCCGGACCGCCCCCTTAGGTACGGGTGGGTTGAGCAATTATTTTGGTGGATACGTGTCATATCTCGGACGCGCTCCTTGCTCGTCTGCCGCCGGTTCTCGTAAGACGGGGGGGGGCATTTGTGTTAGTGTTAGTGTGGATCGAGTCGACCGGAGTCAACCTTTGAGCGTATCACTCTCACTTGGTTTAGTTTAAGTCACTGTCTTTCACGATTTTTAATACGGCACATCACAACACACATATTTATTTATTTTTATTTATTTAAGCTTTATTGCACAAAATACAAAAAAAATGTACAAATGGCGGACTTAATGCCTAATGGCATTCTCTACCAGTCAACCATAAGGCCAAACAGAAAACGAATAAAAAGGTGCAAAAAGAGACAAAAGCAATGTTATTGAAATCTAAAGCAAACTAATTATATCCATATATATAATTATACAATACGAATACATAAATACAATAGTATAATATACTACTACATATTTCCTACATACATACATACATAATGATAATGATGGACACTATTTACACTCTTCACTCAGCAGGTGCGTACGCAACATCCGCTTAAACGCAAATTTGCTTGGAGCTTGTCTTATATGAAGAGGAAGCGAATTCCAGTGACGACAAGCCTGGACGACGAAGGAATTACTAATAAAACTAGTACGGTGAGCAGGGACCAAAAGTTTGAGAATACGGGAGGTACGCAACTCACAGCCTGGCCGAGGAGTTTCAAATGTGAACCTACTTCTGAGATATCCGGGAGCAGAAGGCTCAAACAGAATAGAAAAAAGGGTGCAGAGGATCCTGAGGACTCTCCGTCGACGGATGGAAAGCCAGTTGAGTTGACGCCGGTAAAAGGAAACGTGATCATATTTACGGAGGTTAAAGATAAATCGAATGCCATTATTAAGGAGACGTTCAAGTTTATTAAGAGACTCTTGGGTGATATTCGTCGTGCACACATCGCCATAATCAATTATTGGTAGGATCAGAGCCTGTACTAACATTTTTTTGGTAGCCACTGGAAGAAAGTTTTTAAATTTATATAAAGTTCTCAAAGTTCCAGTGACCTTCCGACTTATATCTGCCAAGTGGCCATTCCAGGAAAGGTGAGAATCAAAAAATAATCCCAGATTTTTTATCTTATCACTCACAGGAATAACTTCCCCATCAAACAAGATCGGTGCAATCGGTATTGCGCTGAGCTTAGCAATTTGCCACTGGCTTCCCAGAATTATGGCTTGGCACTTGGCTGGATTGACACACACACCAAAGGAACTGGACCATTCAGCAATGCGATCCAAATCAGCATTCAACAACGCGATGGCAGTGTTAATGTCATTCACATCCGCATGAGTGTACCGCTGCAAATCATCTGCATACAAATGGTAAGAGCTACGAATGTTATCGGTAATTAAGTTGATGAACACAGAAAACAGAAAGGGTGAAAGTATGCCACCTTGAGGAACACCATTATTCAGCGCACACCAGTCGGATAGTGAGTGACTGGCACGGACAGCCTGAACGCGATCAGACAGATAAGACGCAAACCACTCTGTTGCCTTTAAGGAAACTCGCAAATGAGTCAGAGTAGCGAGAAGTAGGTCATGGTCAACAACATTGAAGGCATTTGAAAAATCTATAAGCACCATCACCGTGACTTTGGAGGTTTCCATCCCTAGCCGAATGTCCTCCGAAACTTTAAGAAGTGCGGTGGTGGTGCTGTGACCGGATCGGAACCCAGATTGAAAGGGTGACAGGAGATTATTCCGGTGAACAAATTGTGAAATCTGTTTGTGGGCTGCGGCCTCGAGAATTTTAGAGAGAAATGGAAGGATGGATATAGGCCGAAAATGATTGAGAGAACTGGGATTGTCAACTTTAGGCAGTGGAATGACAAAGGCCTTACGCCAACAAGATGGGAAAACCCCAGTGAGTAAGGAAGTATTGACAATATGCGATACTACAGGCAGAACTTGATCAAGGATATGGATGACCATAACTCTACTCACGTTGTCATGACCAACTGCCTGAGATTTAATGGACACAATGATTTTACGAATTTCATCATGAGATACGGGGCTAAATGTAAAAGGAACAATATCTGGAGAGGAAAGAGAAGCAATTAGAGATAATGTTTTAAATTTAACTAAGGGATTAAGTGAGGTGGTTTTAGAGAAATGTGAATTTAATTGGTTAAGGGTGAAAGTGGTAGAATTTACATCTCCTCTAGTTTTTCCAATGCCAAGGGATCTAAGGAATTTCCATGTGTCAGCAAGAGAAGTGGAAAGAACATTCTCATGAATGTAGCGACGCTTCGCAGCTCTCACCATTTGGTTACAGCGATTTCTCGCAGCCTTGAACAAACCCCAGTTTACATCGCAACGATCCCGCTTAAATATGCGAAAAGCTTTATCACGCCTCGACATCGCCATACGAACGCCCCTAGTGATCCACGGCGCAGGCGGCCGCTTCAATCTCACCGAACGAACCGGCGCATGAGCATCAAACAGTTCTAAGAGAACAGAATTAAATTTGGTAACTTTTTCATCCAACGTAGATGCATCATACGTGGCAGCCCAGTTAGCCGACACAGCGTCGCGCCTTAGAGAATCAGGATCGAGTCTGGCAAAGCTCCGCAAACTTAATACCACTGGCTTCAGTTTTGGCGGTTTAACCTTGTACGTCAAATAAATAAGGTCGTGATGTGAGAACCCAGGTGCTAATAATTGGCCAGATTTTACTACATTGTCCATAGAAGACGTCATGATCACGTCTAACCACGAGTCGGGCGAGTCAGCATTGTGGTGAGTTGCCTGAAGAGGCACCAAAGAAAAGTCCGCTGCTTCTGAAACCGATCTCAGCTGTCGTGACCTAAAGTTATCCTTCAGTAAATCTGTGTTAAGATCGCCCATAATTATATGATGTGTGCACTCCGAGCCCACCTCGGATAGAAGGTCGTCGAAAGCTGTAAAGTAGTCTATAGTAGGTGGACAATAGATTACACCTAGAATGAGGCAAACTCCTCTTAACTTTACCTCAATGATCAGAAATTCCATCGAGCTGGAATAAAGGGAGGGCGAGATCTTTACAATCTTATAGGGGATATCAGAACGAAGATAGATTGCCACCCCTCCTCCGCGCTTGCCTGTGCGGTCATTACGCAGTAAGATAAACCCCGGAAGGCTGCAACATGTTGAAGGAATTTCAGGTTTAAGCCAACTTTCGCTAACGAGAATAGCATGAATATCACAGGAAGTAAAAGTGTCTAAAAAATCATTAAAATGGCTACAAATGCTTTGAGCGTTAATATGGCAAACGTTAAAAAGATTGGGGTGCCTCTGGAATTCATTCCTCATCAAAGAACCAAGGGTCTCGGTTTCAAGCAGTTCATCAGTCGAATGAAATGAAGTCGACAAGTCACAAGCTGAGTAAAAGGAATCATTAGATCCATCAAAAGACATATAATATAATATAAATATATAATAATATTATTAAGTTATATAATATATAAAAACTAAATATTAAATTATATACTACTAAATTTACTAGTCCGTTTAGCCTGCCGGCCGACCAGCACAAATGCACTACACAGTACATTTTAAATATAAAACTAATAGTAGCCAGAAAAGGCAAACAATTGTTAAAACATATAGAAAGATCAAGTTATGCAATGTTTTTTTTACATTGATAAGTAAAGTAAAATAAAATCCATGGGGCAAATGTAAATATTATATGCACTTTAAATTTTGTAATAATATAGTATAAAAAAGAAAAAAAAAAAATGCTACGAGAAACGGAACGTTCCAGTACAATGTCACTTGTCAAAGTTGTCATGTCATTTAGATTTACCCCAGGCTGTCACTAAAGAAAAATCGATAATAGTTAAACATAAATCAATAATTTTAACGGTAGACAAAAAAAAATCACTTAAAATTGAAAACGGGTACATTTTAAGCAAAAATGAAATCGTTAACTAATAAGGAAGATACAAAATGGAACGGAATGATGCTTATTTCGTCCTTTTGGGGTATCGTGACGGTTCAGCTGGCTTCGTATGCTTCACCCCAGTGCTCTCCGCCGGCCCAGCCCTTGGCGCCGCTGCTTCCTCATGTCCCTGCGTTGACGCCGGGGCTGGAGATGGTTGCTCATTTATAAGTTTTTGGAGCTGTTCACCCGTAACCACGCGATAAATCTTGCCGTTGGATGGTTTAATAAAGATAGTACCTTCCAATGTCCAGACACCTCGAATGCCGAAATGCCTGCGGGCTTCGAGGAACACTGCTTGCCGGCGACGTGTTAGAAACTCAGACATCACAATACGGGAGCCCTTCAACTGAGTCTTCTTCTTCCAGAGAGTGTCCTTCGTTACTGTATCATTACAGCGCACCAGAATAGAACGGGAACGTCCTGTGACTGCTGGTCCAAGCCTGTGGCAGGCAGAGAATGATGACGGCGACACCTCGGCTTGCCCTAGCTTATCCCGGCATATGGCAACTACCATCTCAACAACATTTTCATTGGTGGACTCAGACACACCTCCCAATAACAAACATTTTCGACGGTGCCGCATCTCAAGATTGTCCACTGAGTTGCTAAGTGCCGTTATCTGTTGCCCAATTACATTGAGCAAGGTCGAGGTGATATCTTTAAATTTGTTAAGTTCGGCTTTTAGTGTAGAAATTGTGTCAGGCATGGGGGTGGCGGCCTGCAGTGAAGCCTCAAGTTCTGCAAACCCCTTTGACATTAGAGCCTCCAAGGAGCTCTGTGCTTTTGAAATTTCCTCCAGTGAACTCATACTGAACAGTGTTACCAAAGTTCAAAGTCCAAGTGCAGTGTAGTAAGGTCGCCGGCAGGTGCTACAGCAAACTTTCTATATAGACATCGATGGAACTTGCCCACAATGTATGTAAATATTTACACTTATTTTTGTTATTTATTGAATAAATTGTAGTTTTTTGTCCAATAATATTATTAAATTAATATTTACGTTTATCAGCTGCTTGTCACTGTTTTTCGCACCTACCCGAAAGTGAACATATCGAATAGGCACGCGGAGCAGGGCTCGACGCGGCGGAGTTTTGGGGCGAAAAACGGTATCGCTAGAGCGGTCGCGGAGCGCCAGCGTGCACTCAACGCGGCGAGCGGCGGGCCAAACCAAACCAAACCAAACCCAAACATTTACACTTTTACCAACACGTCTCTAACTTTTTTAACCTTTCAATAAAATATGTCTTCGGGAACTCTGCAAAGTACCCCTCCATGGCCTCTATGACCTGTTCATTTGACATGAAGCGTTTGCCTCTGAGCCAAAAATTCAATGATGATCTTATCTTATCTTCATGTTTGGGAACAATAAAAAGTCGCACGGAGCCAAGTCCGGGGAATAAGGGTATTTT
This sequence comes from Thaumatotibia leucotreta, assembly GCA_025490895.1. Lineage (NCBI taxonomy): Eukaryota > Metazoa > Arthropoda > Insecta > Lepidoptera > Tortricidae > Thaumatotibia > Thaumatotibia leucotreta. The sequence goes on from JALPQI010003288.1 coordinate 14,764, forward strand.
GTAGCCCAATTGATCCATTTTGGCCTAGACAATGTGAGTTGTTTGGGCCGGCATTGTTTTGGCCAAACAGAACTTTTTTGCGGGCTAAACGGGGCCACTTTTTCTTTTATTCTTCATCAAATCGAGACATCTCTTTATTGTGGCAATTGAAGATGAAGCATCGCCATGCACGCGACATCACTCATTTTTTATGTCATCATGCGGTTACCCCTTCAAAAACAGAAAGCGAATCCTTGAATGATATTGTTTTTTTCTTTCCACAAAATACTTCACTTGCACGGTTTAAACAGCTATAATTAATTAAATAATTGACAGAATCATTTGAAACTCTCAATTTTCCCGCGTCTAAGATGGCTGCTGTGGACAAAGACATTTTTAATATTCACCCATCTACTAGGTGAAAAAAGATCTGAATACCGTCTCTAACTTTGAAGTTCATTAGTTTCATTACGATTGGTATTTACAGAATTTAGATTACAATACAGGATGTGGGTAAAACAAAAAAAATGTTGACGCTAAATAATTCAATTTTGTAAGTTCAATGGCTAGAAAGGTCAAAGAAAAGGTTTGGCAGACATTGACTTACAAATATTGTCTTTAATTTGCAGCTTTTCTAGCCACCATTCATAGGTTGGTTTATGTGTCTTTTATCCCTGAGTACAATTTTTTCACATCAATTTTTTTTCTGAATTTAAATGTTAGAGAATCATAATTTTCTTGTTAAGTTCGAGAAATATAAATTGAACGTTTATTATTACTATAATGTAGGAAGAAAGTTACCAATTTATATTTCACGAACTATATCACTGCAGGATTTAGTAAAAGCATTAACTCACCTGTCCGTCAGCAATTAACTACCAATTGTCCATATTTTTCTTAAATAAAGCTCAAAGTCGCCACGCCAATAGAAGGAAACAATTCTCTTATCATATTGTCATCTAATAAATTTAGGCAATCTAGGGATATTCTGTTTTCTGAAAGAGAAAAACAGCCAGAAGCTCTTTTATCATTGGTAAAAAAACGAATTCCTAACACAACTAACATGCGGCACAGACGCTATCTGTTTGGTTTGTACTTGCTCGCATGCTAAGAGCTAACGAACGACGGTGATACTGATGTTATTCACGCCAAGCCACCAAACTCCAGCTTCACTTTTCAGCAGAATGGGTAACTCACTAAGTTCTGTCTGGTCACCGATGTCAGCAGATCGCTTGAAAATATTTACAGCCGACAGGAATGGCTCAACCACCTCAGGGTCTTTAGTGCCATCGTAACTGTATTGGCAAATGAAGGAACTCCTATGCTGGGGTTGAGAAGGCATTTTCTCCAGAAGTTTCGCAAATTGTTCCGGTGAAAGCATTGTAAATGGTTTTCGCTTGATGGTCGTAACACGTCCAGAGCGCGTATAGTAAGTTGGAATCTTGGTCTTTGACTCTGACTTCCCGTAGCCTCCTTTACTCATTTAAGTTGTAACGTAGATACGTCGTAGCTAATGACGTCACGAGACGCGTAGCACGGCAGAGACGTCACGGAGACTCGCGATGACGTCACGCAGACTGGTCCCACGTTTGGCGCCACTTGTAAGGAGGCGGGGAGCCGGAAAATCAAATGAAAACCGCGACTGTTAGATAAATTAACTTATATTGACTTTACTCTTCTAACTGTTACACAAGAATTCACTGCTACTGTGCAGGGGCATCCAAACGGGGTTGAGATCCAAACACAGTCGACAATAGCTATTTACCAATACCGAGCCGCTTAGAAGGCTCAACTAAGGTGAACGCTTTAAGCGTGCAGTATTGATCCTTAGGAAGTACGAACTAAATCGGTTAACAATGCACAGTGTGGAATTTTTCCTCAATTTTGCGAAAGTGTGATTAATTGTTTAATTTATCTGCCATGTCAAATAACAGCGAACGTTGAAACTCCCGTAGGTCTATGTATCATAGTTTTGGATATTTTCAAAAAAGAAATAAACATCCTTAGAAGTCCATAGAAACCTGAAAACTGAATTTACTCATATTTATTGCCCATTTTTTAAAATCATTTTTACGTGTTTATATTAAGGTAATTTTAATACACCGATATCATTTATCAAACATTAAAATTGATGACTCTAGAGGACGGTGTCGCAAATTTTCTCTTACAATTAAAAAACATTTTTTTCCACGATAATCCCTCGACGGTCGCATTTTATTTTAAAACTAACGAATACTACATAAAATGCTCTACTCGTGAAAAAAAAATCAAATGCAAATATTGCAGGACTAGCGAGATATGAATTTTTAAATAATTCAGTCAGGGTTGTCACTTTTCAAGTGTACAAGATTACAAGTGCACAAGATTACATGTTTGGTGAGTTTCTTGGCTAACCCCCCCCGCCCCCCCCCCTTGCAGTCTCACGTGTATTTTTCTCATTCAACTAAATTTTAATAATTCTTTTAATTTCGCGAAATTCCGTCATGAATGTCAGTTACAATATGTACCTATTAAACGTGAGTGTAATGTGATTCCTAGCACAGGAGCAAGCTTAAGGACAGGTAGCAAATAACTTGTAATACGTTAAAAATCTTAAGGTTTATTTATTAACTATTCGTCGGTCCAGGCATTATCCTGGTTAGTTACAATCGCCACAACAGGTCACACTTTTACCAGGATGCATGTAGCGGGCGAAACTTCTTCGACATTATCTTCATCTTGACACTCGGCGTCATCGTTTTCCCGGATCACGCAAAGGACCTCCTTTTGGGATCTAGGATTCGCGTTGGTCGAACTACTTCTACCCCTAGAGCCTCTTGTGCACGCGGCTCTGTGCAATTGCACTTTTTTTTGCGCAGAAATACATGCCACAGTCCGCGCACAGTCTCCCAGTACTGGCCTTTGGTCCTTGGGGCTTGGACAATTCATGTCAAATGGCAGGTTTCTGAAGCCCTTAAGAGTCGGTGTAATACCAAGTGACTGGCGGAGCAGAAATAGAGCATAGCTCTTACCATCATGCTCTGCAGGCTTTCGATAGTTTTTCATCCCACTCAATATTTTTTCTTAGTTTGTTCATCGTCGAAAACTACACGTGAAGTCTCCTTGTAAACCTATCGTGATTCCTTTTGGGATCTAGGATTCGCGTTGGTCGAACTACTTCTACCCCTAGAGCCTCTTGTGCACGGCTCTGTGCAATTGCACTTTTTTTTGCGCAGAAATACATGCCACAGTCCGCGCACAGTCTCCCAGTACTGGCCTTTGGTCCTTGGGGCTTGGACAATACATGTCAAATGGCAGGTTTCTGAAGCCCTTAAGAGTCGGTGTAATACCAAGTGACTGGCGGAGCAGAAATAGAGCATAGCTCTTACCATCATGCTCTGCAGGCTTTGATTTTTTCTTGGACCCCCTCCTCCCCTATAGGACCTCGCGTGAGAAGCACAAGCCCTTATTTATTTTATTAATATTTGAAATACTGTAGGCTATTTGAAGGGTCCACGGAAAAAACATGTCCAGTGCTTAAAAAAATCAGGGCAAATTCACACTTTATTCTGTCAAATGTAAGGTGGTTTTTCCTTCTGTAATTTGAATTGACTAGACATGTTCTTTCCGGGGACCCTTCATTTATTTATTCTCTGGTAGCTATGAAGATGAGTCCGCTTATTGGTCGTTGGTCATAGGCATAGTACTTAGGTACCATTTAATTAGACTTTCCTGTTTCAGTCGTAATAAGTATTTGGCCATTCGGTTGCGTCTATCGCAATGCACATGAGTTGAGATGCATTAGTTAAGATTTACGTTGTTTTAAGTTGTTATACCAAATTCGGGCACCACTAATGACGGAAATACTGCTCAGACAGCATTTTCAGAAAAAAAAATCGTAAGATTTATGCCGGAATACCTACTCAGTATAGAGCAGTGGCTTGTCGACGATTTTCACACCATTTTAGTAGCAGCTATGTTGCTAACGCTTTCCGTGTATTTTGTACATCTGTGGCTGAAAACTGTGTAATGGCATCATCATCATCATCATCATCATCATCAGCCTATGATAGTCCACTGCTGGACGTAGGCCTCTCCTATTAACTATGCGTATAGATATAGACGCATTAGGAGGTAAATGCCCATAATCGCCACGCTGGGCAAGCGGATTGGCGATCGCAGTAATGTGTCCACTATGATGACGCTGCTGCCCGTCATCAATCTTTAATCAAATATGTTCAGTGACACTTCAATCCCTTAGTCGACTCTTACGACACCCGCAGGAGGATGTAATGGCATATGACTGGTATATTTTATGCGAGTCACAATGCACAAAATTGTAATGCACGGTTGGAAACTCATTGAGATGAATCCTTTGCCAGTAGCAATGCTGTCCGACCAAGCCGGCGAATCCCGTACTAAATGTTGGCAGTATGCTCGTGAGCACCACTCACGAAAGGTAGACAGGAAGACTACAATTTTCGTCTTTTTCGGCGTGCTCTCGATTCTTCGGATTTGTCTCTCAAAGACCGACGTTATAAACAAAAACTACTACTTTACCGGATAAAGTTGTGACAGTTTTAAAGCCTTCTGAACGACATGCTTCAGTAATATCCGAATTTAATGAAGACGAGAACTTGGCTTGGCTCTCGCAGTTGATGAACGTCTTTATTATGAAGAAGATAGACATAAAAATCCTTGGGCGAGCGAAGCGTCTCCGTTTCAGCTTTACCAAAAATGCTTTTAACGGTAGCGGACTCTTCTGAAGGTTTGATAAATATTCTTAATACAATAAATTTTGTTTTCAGCTTATTGAGTTTTCGCAAAAAAATAGTTAGTAAAAAGGACGTAAGGGACTGAGCGATAAGACAGACTTAGCTTGCGTCCACTTATTGGAACAGACTAGCAACTACTACACTAAGCCATGGCCCGACATAATAATAGCCAGTGTTCAGATTGTGACAACCCTATTAACATAGAAATGAGCCAAAACCATAGAAACGCTATAAGTCCTAGGTCCGACATGATAAAATTGTGAAAATTTGGTACATAATAGGTACACTACTCATACGTCTTTTAGATCTAAAATAAAATGCGACCGTCAATAAATCATTAAAAAAATTGATTTTATAAAAAAAAGCAAAACGACGTAATATCATCAAAATAATCAATTATGCAGTCCTGTATTTTTTTTATTTGGTTCAATATCGTTCCTTCAAAACAGAAAAAATATTAGCGCATTAATTTTGCATTTAGAGGACATAAAAATAACATGTTTTGATGACGTCATAAATGTAATCTTAAACATTTTTTTTCTCAGAAACTACGATAGACGACTGGGAGTTTTTGTATTGGTTTTCTTATAAAATGTTGCAATCGCTAAAGCCAAGAAAATGTGGTGAACAAAACTGAAGAAATATCTCACACTGTGCAATGCCACGTGCCACGAGTCATGATTATCGGGGAGACAAACGATAGCACGATCTAACTCGCCGATGGCGCCATCTCTGAGCGACCGGTGTAAAGTATCCGTTGTTGCGCCTTCATGATGGCTCGAGCGGTGCTTTCGGTGGCATCCCGTAGCTTTGTAATATATTTTGTTACAATATTTGTTTTTTTTTTTTAATTTCAATCAGATAATAGCACGCTTTTTGCAATACAAGATATAGTACCGGGGAGTCCGGGGATTTGGTACTTAAAATTCAGTTTTGTTTTTAATTCTAATACTTCAGCATGGTATTCTGCATCACCTTCTAATGTACTGCTGTCTGTTTATTAAGGCAGTTAAAACTTCCGATGTAGATGGTGTTATTGACCATGTTTCAGTTGCTTCATTTAATCGCCTGGTACTACCAGATATGGAAGGTTTTTCTTCAGTCATTGTTTTTGTACTAACAATGTTCACCTTTTTTGTAAGTGGTTTGGGATACCATCAGGGTGTGCTTTGTGTAAGTTTGCTTCTATATTTACTTCTTATTGCAACGTGGATACCTACAGTTTTCTTTAGATAAACTGAATGAACTTGTAGTGACTTATAATAAGTTATACATATATGAAAAACATAACACTTTATTATACTTCTTAAGAAAAAAACACAAAAATCAACGCAATATAATACAACAGAATCAGCAGAATTTCGTTAGTTTTGGGCACCCCGGAAGTCCTTTTTGGAGTCAAAATTGGGCATCGCGGTGCGAGATTTCAGGATATTCTTAATTAATCCATCCCTGGCCAGTTCTCCTATGACACTTTCAGAGGCTTCAACCACTAATTTAACAGTTCCCTTCAACTGCTTGCGTGTGGCAAGGGTATTCGCACGGTGGAAGTGAATTTGTTTGTATTGGTACGTTCGTGGGGTGGGTTTTCTATAGAAAATGTATAAATAAGCCACTAATTAAAACTGATACTTTAATTACTAATTAAAAGAACAAACACTAAACTAAAACACTAATTACACACTGAACACTGCACACTGGTTCACTTTTACACTCTCAAACTCGCCGTTAGATCCGCAGTCTTCGCTCTGAGTTAGCTCTTCGCTGTCTCGATTGAAACTCTCACTCGGCCGGGACATGCTGGGTATTTATACAAGCCACTCAAATCTACAAAGTTCGAGATCAGGAGATCAGACAGGTCGGGTGGGTGGGGCCTGTGCGCGAACATTCTAGAGTATCGCTGTCTCTTTCTACAGGTTTCTCTTTCACACCCGTCCAGAATGTTCTCTCTATAGCTGTCTCGTTCACATCCTTCCAGAACATTATCTCGTGCTGTCTCTATCTAATAGTGCTTTCTCTTTCACTCCTATGGGAAATTTTGCTACATACCGATTTATATTTGAGAGGCCCGAAAGGGGTCCTGAAAACTACCGTATCTGGGGTGAATTTTTGATTTTGTAGTATGTGAAAGAGGACATTCTGAAACGGCCTGAAAATGCATTACAGCCTGCTGAATTGTAGTTTTTATCATGCCACCGGCCTAACAGTAACATTGTTAGTAGGTCTTCATTGCTATATTGTGAATGGACTGGCGGAGGAGTTATATGAATATCTTGCCACTCTAATAAGTCGGTATAATCTGCAGCTAAAAAGTTAATTTGCGGTGGTTTGAAAGTCCGGATCTTTTCATTTGTGACGTTTAAAGTTCTTGGTCGAATAATCCCCTCTACTGCCAGCTGCTGAACGCTAGTTCTTGGGTCATACAACATTGCCAGTAACAGGTTTTCGGCATGTCCAAAGAAAGCGTTTCTTTGTATCACTGGGTCATTAATGTTTTTAACGTTTTCTGAAAGGCCCCTGGAAAGTTGTAGCATATTAAAAAGATGCAGCGACCTGTATTTTAATGTAGGCTTAACTTATTCCATAATCTTCTCTCAGAACATAAAACAGCTCAGGACTCGTGAAGAAATTGTCGCAATATACAAATGCTGGCTTGTTTTTAATGCTTTTGCATAATGCCAGTACCACCTGTGCCCCAAATCCCATTGCACTTTTCGCTATCATAGTTTCCTTTTCTGTAAATTATTTATAGCGAAAATTGTCCTCACCTCAATATAATATGAAGTCATAAATCATGCCTGACGTACCTGCTTGGGCGTAGTTTTTTTTTTTTCCCATTAGTATTTGGATATGCAAGGAAATCACGAATGTCCTCTTCCGTGACATTGATCGATTTTCCAGTACTAGAAACTGAGTAGAGATTTGTCTGTTACACGATGTCTGTTAAAATATCTGGCAAGAAAAACTCGTAGAAATATTGCAGCGGTGATTTTAGTTCCGGAATGTCGGTCCACTCTTCGTCTTCTTTAATAATGGCTTGATGTCGAAGTATAGACTATTGCCACTTGTACACGAGCACGAATTTCGGTATTTTTCGAGTTCTTTTGGGAGGTATAACATATCTCGTTTCTTGTGGTCTCGAATTCCTTTTTCTTTTTAATACTTGTAGAGTTCAAGGGCTTATGAACCCTGAGAGGGAAACAGATGTTGCAGGTGTAGCTGGGGTTGCAGATGCGGAAAAATTTACGGGGACAGAAGCAGGCGACTGAGGAGGCATACATTCGGATGCGGGAGCACCAGTCAGAGATGGAAGCTCAGTTAAAATTGGGATTCGGCTTAAGTTCAGTTCTTTATCAGGCTCTCTACAAAGGTCTTGAATAATTGGCGTCAAGCGAACGTTTTCATCACCATCGGAATCAGAAATGTTAATATTTTCTAGTGAACTAGCAATAGAAGGTGCTGGAGAAGATGAGTGTGCAGGAGGCAGCAATTCGTGTTCATCATCTGAGGTATCTGTGCAAGAAGCGGCATTTGCCAGCGGTACCAGTGCAAGCAACCGTCCACCACGCGTTTGAACCTGATGCTGTAGGCAACAGAAAAAAGACTATGGTGCTCATTCCCACAAACAAAGAATAAATTCAAACAAAACAAAATAAATTAAAAACCCAAATTTGGCAATGTATTTGTATACCGTGTCATACATAAACGTTTTAAGGTCCTTTTTTCACTTTTTGGCAGTGTATGCTCCACCATACAGATAAAACACAACATCAATCTTAGTGGATCTTAGTGGGCAGTGTGTGACACGTCATACAGGTGAATTAGACCATGCTTTTTTATGTCTTTGGCAGTGTATGTCACGTCATACAAGAAGTTTGAAGCGAAATAACTAGTAGTGGTTTTGTTAGTTACTGTTTGATTTTAGTAAAAAATAATGCACAGTACATGTAAGTATTCAAAATAAAGAAATAAAACAGCATGTTTAATAGAAAATCAAAACAAAAAACATAAATAATTACCTTAGAAAGTGCAACATTCTTCCGCCGCCACGACATTTTGTTGAAAACTGATTATCGATGTTGCCAGAGTATTAAAATATTTTTATACCAATTTAGTGACTAATGTTGCTACTGTACAAAAATAGATCAACCATAATATTTAGTAATTCTGGTAGCTATAATTATTTCAATTGCTTGTGTCATACAAGTCGTCAAATTAAGGGTTAAACATTAATTTGTAACAGATACTACACACTTATTAAAACCAGTCACAGTCAATACAAATTATAAATCCAGTCTTACTGGTGGTTTTACCTGTCTGCCAGATTCTAATGCATCGTGCAGTTGGTGTAGCAGTTGATAAGGTTGGTGTCTGGGGCACCTGATCGCTTGAACTTTGTGTAAAGGTATCTGAAGCAAGCTTTGTGACCCGAAGTTACAGTTTGACTCTTAGCTCTCAATTTGGTTACGAATTCATCTAACGTTTCTTCATCTCCCTGTTTGCATGTGAAGAACTTGTGGCATTCATATGTAATGTTCGTCTTGGGTATGAAGTAATCATTCAATAATTGCAACAGAACCGTGTAGGTTACGCCAATTTGCGCGCGAAATGTCGGCTGGCTCAATGGCTGGTCAACGCGGCGAACGGCGGGCGAACCCAACCGGAGAAGACAGTATACTGAATTGGTCTACAAGTTGTTTTTCTTTCCTTGTCTGTCCCTGTGATGTCCCAAACTCTTCTGCTAGTTTTTTTCAGTCCATGACTTTGGCGCTATTGTAAATATTTTAGTTTTTATGGAAACAGACGTCGACGGATCATTGAATTTCTCCTGCTTCAAACTTTTTAATTTTCCATAGCTGTTTCGATTTGAGTAAAATTATGTTTGTAAACATTGCCTTCGGGAATTAATGGTTCATCTTGAGTATTTCGCGAAACTTCATTCTATGTTTGACTACACTGGACAATTTGTGAGTTGGTACAGAATGTGTCGAAAACGCTGCCGGTCGTTGAATAAGGCCTCGTATTAATCTATCGATTATTATGAATTAACTGTTAGGCACTTTGGCAAATATTATTAATCTATAATTTAGTTTTTTCTACTCTTCGACTTTAATCTGTCAATTAGGACTCCACGGACTAAACTGTAACTGCTGTGTTTTCAGCAGTTGTTGGGGAAGGGGAACTGTAATATTCATTACAATGCTCTGTAGACAACTATAATAATTTCAAAAATAGAACTTCATACATATTATACAGGGTGTTTTTTTTTCGACCGTTCAAATTCTACGTAGTGAATGTATAGGTCATACTGATCAACTTTTACTATGGGGACAAAGTCGAAATCGCGAAAAAAAAAATCAGCTGTTTCATACATTTCGGCCGGCGTAATGCCGCCAATTTGTATGAAACAGCTGATTTTTTTTTCGCGATTTCGACTTTGTCCCCATAGTAAAAGTTGGTGAGTATGACCTACACATTCACTACGTAGAATTTGAACGGTCGAAAAAAAAACACCCTGTATATTATACTAATTTGCGATACTTGGCAAATTTTTCTGCATCTGAACACACATTTTTTTTATCTGTCACGTTATCAGCCAATCAGAGACACTTGGTTGAGTTGGTTGCTAGGCAATTCTCTGCTGACAACGAGGGGCCGCGCCGAGTGTGCCACTAAGAGGGATGGATATATAGTGAGCGTTGTTGCCATGCGAGAAAAATTACCCCATCATTTACCCTATTATATGAAACAATATTAAAATGTAATATCAAATATATTATGTTTATTTAAATGGAGTTTTAGTTTCTTAGTGTACCTTATTTTATTTAATTTACGAAATAGTATTTTAAACTGTCATAGATACGTGGCGTTTTTCAAGCAAAATATACATCTTTGCCGAATATCAATTAGATTGCATTTTAACGTATACCAACCGACGACAGTAGAATCCAAAAAAGAATGTAAGCAAATATGGCTGACATTCCATAGCATCTGACGTGTTTGAAACATATCGTGAAATACCACCACCACCACTATAAATATCAATATTTTTAACTAAAAATGTATGTGAACTCTTTCAAGTTCGGAATAAAACTACGATTGTGTTTTAAAAGTGTTTTATTATGGAATAATGCAAGTTATTAGGATTGTTTACATTTTTTTGGATTCTACTGACGAATGGTGTAAACGGTTTGCGGACAGCTCATATTGACTAGCAAAGATGCATTATTTACTTAAAAATAATACATTTTTTTTACTTTTAGGTATACACTATCTTCTACCATCCCCGACTCTCAATTTCAACTCGTCAATAATGATATATTTAGTAACTTATCGACATTAAATTAAAAAAAATATATATATCATCATCGATTTCAATAGAAGAATGAAAAATGACATGTACCTACTTACCACAAACAACATAGTAAATAAACCCTCGATTACCCAAACTAGTTTGGGCAAACTTATTCGGATAATTTAAATAGGATAAGGTAAAATAAAACGACAACGTATATACAAATAACATTTAATATACTCATAAATAATTAGAATTCTATGGAAAGAAAAAATCTGCAAGTGCACCATCGGGCCAAACCACCATTTATACATTATAATAATTTTACGAACGTGGGCAACTATGATACTGAAATTACCCCACATGTACCGGTTAGATGCGACCTGCATACGGTAAAGTCGTCTGTCCATCTTGTGGGTGGACGTCCTACGCTGCGTTTGCCTAGCCGTGGTCTCCACTCGAGCACTTTTCGACCCCATCGACCATCTGCTCTGCGTGCAATGTGGCCTGTCCATTGCCACTTCAGCTTGCTAATTCGGAGGGCTATGTCAGTCAGTAACTTTAGTTCACCTACAGATCTCCTCATTTCTGATTCGATCATGCAGAGAAACTCCGAGCATAGCCCTCTCCATAGCTCGTTGAGCTACTCTGAGTTTAGAGATGAGGCCGATGGTGAAGGACCACGTTTCGGCGCCGAAGTCATCACTGGTAACACACATTGATTGTAGACTTTCGTCTTAAGGTACTGAGGTATATCGGACGAAAAGACATCGCGTAGTTTCCCGAACGCTGCCCTACCGAGTTGGATTCGGCGGTTGACCTCTTTCTGGAAGTTGGGCCTACCTAATTGGACTACTTGTCCTAGGTAGATGTACGAGTCAACAACTTCGAGAACCGAGTTTTCCACAAAAACCGCGGTGGGCACAACATTGGCATTTGACATAACTTTCGTCTTGTCCATGTTCATTTTCAAGCCCACCCTTTGAGAAACTCGGTTAAGGTCATCGAGTATTTTTCCGAGTTCCTCCATCGACTCTGCCATGACTACGATATCGTCGGCAAACCGAATGTGAGTGATGTTTTCGCCGTTCACATTGATGCCAAGTCCTTGCCATTCCAGGAGCTTAAAGGCATCTTACATTGCGGCAGTAAACAGTTTCGGAGATATAACATCTCCCTGCCTTACGCCTCTTTGCAACGGAATTGTCTTCGTAGTCTGCTCCTGTACTCGGACCAACATTGTGGCGTTGCTATTCAAACACTTCAACACTTCGATGTACCGATAGTCAATGTGGCATCGCTGAAGAGACTCAAGCACTGCCCATATTTCTACCGAATCGAAGGCTTTCTCATAGTCCAAAAACGCTAAGCATAATGGCAAGTTATACTCCTCGATCTTCTGTATAATTTGACGCAGCTTATGTATGTGGTCTATGGTACTATAGCCTTTTCGGAATCCAGCTTGTTCGGGAGGCTGGAAGTCATCAAGTCAAAACTGTATGAAAACAGTATTAGCAACATGAATAAACAGTAATATCAATCAAAATTAAATTTCACTTTTTTCCCATAGTAAATGTAGGAAAACAGTTTTCTTTATTTTTTTTTTGCAGTAAGTTGTCTCTTTAAAATTATTGGTACTAGGATAGGATTATTGGATAGCAATAGAATCGATTTTTTTTTCATAAATTTGTATGGGAATTTTAATTTTTAATTTGCGGCATTTCTAGCCGAAAATTGTTTTTGCTTTCATACAAACAAGCTTTTGATCCTGAACAGAAACAGGATCATTTTCAGTACTTGCCTAAAATACTCTAGCACTTTACTCTTGGCCTCATTGTTGAAATATCACTAACAGTTGTGTTGACAACACGTCGCTTCAAGATGAACTGACTGAATTCAGCATTATAATTGCCATTAAAATTTACACCCTATTCCCAGATTATTCTTAGAAAAGGGTATCACAGGCTCGTAATCACAATTGCCTATTATAAATCCTAGGTAATTGAATACTCAGCTACCGATAAGAAAACCTTTGGTAAAGCCGCTTACCGCTTACGGGTCAAGTAAGGGGTTTATACCTATTTTACCTGCTTGAACGTCAAAATCACTTATAAAACCCTGTCATTAATAAAATAGCATTATGATACTTAAATGTACCACATAAAGTAATATAAAATACAATGCAGACAAAATATTCATATGCAAATTGCATAGAAAAAAAAATACTATGGGAGAAAGTTACCGTAATTCTCGGTAATTTACGGTAACGTTCTCCAATGAGAATTACGGAAAGTGTGAAATTACCCGACGGCACATACTATTTCTAATGACTGGTATTTTTATCAGTTTACATTTTAAAATGGTTTGCTAACAGTTTCATTTAGAATTAGACTGAAAAACACTATATTTACCTGCGAAAGGTTATGTCAGCAATTTTTCGCTCGTTTCTACTTTTACAGCCTAGTACTTCGCATCGCACCATATCTAGAAGATAAACACAGATGAAATTTTTCAAAATAAGCCTTGGGATAAGTCCACTTGTCCACTTTCACATTGAAAACATTTAATTTCACTCCCACCAGACGTAAGTGACGTATTCAACGCATTTGTCTGTCCCGTAGATGCTAAGTGACACGCAAAAAATAGTGGCACAGTGATAAGGACGGACGATTATCGTTTCTTTTCATTTCCACTAGTTAAAAGTTTAATAAGACCATCCCTTTCGTTCTTGCTATTATTATTACGTTGTCAAATCCATATTAATCCTACATTCATGGCTGACAACAACGCTATTGAGTGTAGTGTTTTGTTTCGAAATCATTGCCAGAACAGAGTTTATCAAAATAAAATAAAACAATGAGTAGTGACAGTGACGATAGGTTGTTGTTTAACTCCGCAAGAGATTACAGATATTGCGGAGGAAGCCACATTATCATTGCTCCCTCACAAGTCCAAGGCTCTGTATAACAAATGTTATGCTAAATTTATGGAATGGCGGACCGAGAAAGGGATTGGAAATTCTTTTTCCGAAAATGTCCTATTAGCATACTTTCAAGAAATGTGCACAAAGTTTGCACCGTCATCACTCTTTTTTTTTTTTTTACGTGGGGAAATGCGTTACGAAAACCACCCGGGCGCAGGGACGGACCCGGGTGGTTATGTGGGACTCCCAGGGCTAATGAGGCCCTGGTCTACCCACTAAAACCCTACGGTCTGCCGACTCAACGCTATAGGGCAGGTTTGCGGGAACCGCCTTGGCATAACTTCCGCGAACCTGCCAGCGGTTGTCCAGACACTAGGCCCATCTTTCGTGAAAAAGGCCGTCATCTTAAGCGTGCTAAGGCACGCGTGTCAACTCGGGACTTGTGTGTAGGCGACAGATGTCCCCGTGTCTGCCGCCCACAGGTGCCCTTAGGGGGGAAGTCGGCGGTCATACGCCAACCGCCGTCTCCCCACACGTTTGCGCCTTATTTGTTGGGAGGCAGGATCATTCTCCCTTTCTCGCTCTGCCCCCTCTTTCTTTTCCATGACTGCCTCGCAGAATTTGAGAACAACCCTCCAGGATCTGTCGCTGTCCACCATGCAGCGGACCACCGTGGGCAGTGACAGATCCAGACACCGTCATCACTCTGGGCCAATTACTCAATGTTGAAGTCAACTTTAAACATCTACGAAAAAATAGACGTATCAAAATACAGGAAATTACAAGCTTTTTTGAAAAGGAAGTCTGAAGGTTATAAGACCAAAAAGTCGTCAACTTTTTCTCCAGCCGAAATCAACACGTTTGTTAAGGACGTACCCGATTGGCTGTAGGTATCTAATGACCAAAATAAGACATTATAATATTATTGAATTAGATGTATTTAACTTTCTTAGTTTTAAAAGTTTAAATATCAATGTAGGTAGCTGGTAGTGTAAACTCGCATCAATTAACCTTTGAATCATGTGATTGTTTTTGATTTCAGGCGGCAGTCATCTTCGGTGTAATGGGTGCTTGCCGAAGACAGGAATTGTACTCGCTGCTGTTTGAAAATGTCATAGACTTAAATGGAGCCCTCTTATTAGTGTCTTATTATAGTGAAAGTACTGAATACTAAAAATAAGACAGACAGAACTTTTACTGTCACTGGTCAATATTACCATTCAATCAAGAAATACATGGATTTGAGGCCTGCTGGTTGCGAAAATAAACATTTTTCATCAAATATTTTAAAGGAAAATGCACCAATCAGAACATTGGTATAAACACATTTGGAAATTTAGGAAAAACTGATGCCAGTTACTTGATGTTACCCAATCCTGAGCTATACACAGGTCATTGTTTCCGGAGGACTACTGCGACTCTACTCGTTGATGCGTGTTGGTAAATAGTTATATTATTATTATTTTTTATTTTAAAAATATTTTTTGTAGAACTTTTTGACAAGTAAATGTTCTATGAAATTAAAATGTTATTTTATATTTTGTTGCAGGAGGTGACATCACTGCCTTAAAGTGACATGGCGGATGGCGTTCCACAGCAGTCGCTAAGAGTTATATAGATAACTCTGTAGAAAACAAATTAAAAGTTTCAAAAACCATATTAAACTCCATAGAGAATACTCAAGCCCAACCCATGGATGTCCAGCCTCCACCAAGTCCGACTTTTACTCCAGTGAACAATGACAATATTTTGTCTCAAGTTTCTCAAGCACCCACCTCTTCAGCAACTAAGGAAATTAATCTATCTCAAATTCTTAAACAAAATGCCCCTATGATTATAACAAGAAATAATATCCAAAACCTTCATATCCATTATCATAAAGAGTAATTGCTTATCTTATTATTTCAATAAATTTATTTTCAATAAATTATTTGATTAAGTGTTTATGATTTTTTTTTGCTAGTCAAATCAGTATTGCATTTGTTTATGAGTAACCCACTACACACATTTTTTTTTCCCAATTTTATTATCTTGTGTAAAGGAAATCTGATACTAGAGGTAGAAATAATGGTGCCTAGTGCCTACTTACAATATTTATAATTCTTATAGTTATGCACATAATATTTTTTTTTGTTACTTTTTTTATCTCGTAGAAAAAGTATTGTATACAATCGTGTTACAATCAAGTTTTTCAATCTCGTACCTTACTTAAACACGGTACTCGACTAAAAAACTCTATTATAACACGATTATATAAAATACTAATTTGTATGGAAAGTTATAAAACATAATATATCTTCTTTAGGTCAAACACAGTCGCTGATTGCATTTCACGCAAATTATCGTGGTTTTTCCTGCTTGGCAAACTTTACAACGCCCCTGTGAAGTAACATTTGGCAAATGGCCCAGGCCATCAAAACGGACTTCTTGAGGAGGTCTGGGAGTCACCGGTTTTGATATACGGACAATAGATATGTCCGAACGTTGATTAGTTTTTGCTTGTTTATTAGAATTCAACAGGGTGTTTGCAATATACTGCCTGAATGGCTTCAGTGGTCTCGATTTATGTCCTCGCTCTATGAAATCGTGCCTGTGAATTAGCCAAGCGTTGTTGATTGCGATGTCCAGGAGCTGGAAAAATATATTCATGTACCATTTGTGGCTCTTCATTCCAATCCTGTACAGCGCGATAAGCATATCGGCTTAGTCTACGCCACCCATTTTTTTATTATACTGCTTAATTATATGGGGCCAAGACACCGGTTGTTTCTGATGTGCCTGATTGTTATACCGCAAAATAGTGTCAACATTTTTGATTGTTTAGACGTTGCCATCGTTACAACATCTTTTCTGGCATGACACGATCGATGTCTTCTCGGAGATAATAGTAGTTTATGCAACTGTACCTTATAGCGCAGGTCATAGTAAAAGCAGGTCAATAAACTTTGTAATTGAAAATAAAAACGCGAGAGGCAGGAGGCCCGCTATCTAAGTTTTTCATAGAAATCGCAAGTCGTTGCAAAGCTGCAATTTCAGTATCTTGTATACCCTATAGAGATGTATGAAAATGCATATTACAAGAAAAACAAAAAAAGAATTTCGGCATTGGACGTAAAAAACTGAAAAAAAATCGGACAGTTTTTAGCTATTGCGATTGGGAGTGTGAGTGGGGACAATTGAGGGTCTGAGAATAGGATGGACCGGGAAGGATGATGATGATGGGTTATATTATTTAGTGTTTTGTAGGATGGCTTTTGCGGGGGAAGGTTGGATTCACCCCAGGTTCCCCTGTGGAACTGAGTTTGCGGGTGCGATTTTCCCCAGGTTCCCCTTTTTACAGAGTCGCTTACTGGGTCAACTTGCCGGTCACAATCTTTTGTTAGGTGGTTGCCCGCGCATTTTACGCAATGCGGGACACATTCACACCATGAGGCCGTGTGCCCATATTTTTGGCATCTTTGACACTGTGCCACGCGTCTGTTTTGTTCTATTTTGATTCCACCTTGTTGATATCGTAGATTTTTTACCTTCCTTTTTCTCCATGGTTAACCTCCAACCATTACCGCGTTAAAAGGTTCCCTTGTGGGGCCTTTTTTCATACGCGCCATATTTAGAGCGGGGAGGCCTTTCTTTTCTAGTTCTTTTTTGATTTGATCTTCTTCTAGGCCTTCCGGTAGGCCCTAGAGGACTGTTCGGAGTTTTTTGTATGCATTTGATGGGTACTGGAAGAAGCCGTGCTTAATCAGGTCCCTCCATTTCTGTTAAATCAAAGATTATTGCGAGAAATCAATGAAGATTTATTAATAAGATACTTAAAGGTAACAGAATACTCGCTTGAACCCCTTTGTCCAAAATCCAAGAGAGCGAGCCAAGCTAGACCACAGATACAAAAACATGACAATTGTTATAGAGTATAACAGTTATCTACCCTATAACAATAATCATTTTACTATCTTAACAAATTATTTGCTCTTCATAAGTATTAAATTATAAATCTAACTTTTCTGCCTTATTTCTTACTCGGTTGTTTCTCAGTAAAGTAAGTTAAACAGTAAAGAAGAAGGTATAGAAGTTGTAATATCACTTGTAACCACTGGAGCACTCTCCTTATCAATTACATAGGGGAGACCGGGTATGGAAGTCACATTTTAATTATTTTGCAATTTTAGTACTATTTTTTTTAGTCTAGGATGATTAATGATATATCAATGGATAGTCAATTTATCTAAGTTTCAAAATAGATAAATATTTTTTCGCTAACATTACGTGTTAAAGAAATATTTAAATTTTTATAAAAAAAGAAAAGTGTGACATTTAACCCCGCGTCAGGGATGGTTGTCACAGATGCTGGGGTAGGTAGTCACATACTAAAATAAGAGGAAAAACAATAAAACACCCAGATTTCGATCGATTATTCTTTATTTATTGAACATTAAAATCGTTTTATAATTATAATTAACGCTAACTTAATATGTCGGAACGAACTGTTCATAATGAATAAAAAAACTAAACTCGCTTTGAGCGATTAACGTTTTAACATTGTAGGAATATACCTAAAGTCAACAAAACACTTATTCGTAATGAACAAATAAACAAAAATAAAATCAGCTTTCTGCTAGTAACTTCAATATCTAATAATAATTGCTTCTAATCATCTCACTATTCTGGTAACGAAAATATAATCATAGTCAGTCATATAATCTCTTTGGACGCAATACTTTAAAATTAAAATTACTTAATAAGTCAAAGTTATTATAAAGTCAGTCTCAAAATCAGTCTGAGCATTCAGAATCACAATTTTGGCAAATATAGCTTGGAAGTCCAGGTGTGCATGCTTCGTGAGCCCACAACTTGCATTCCTGGCACTGGACCCAGACTTCCCTAGACTTGCTTGCAGAGTATGGGGATAAACAAACCAAGCAAAACACTTCATCCTCTTCGTCCTCATCATCATTACCAGATGACCTCTTTTTATATTTTTTTTTTGGGATTTTCTTGTTTTTGTTTTTCTCTTTATTATCTTCCAGTACACGTTTCGATACTTTCTTTTTCTTTGCTTCTTGTTCCTTTTTCTTTTCTTCCAAATAGGTTTTTTCCGGTGTGTCT
This sequence comes from Thaumatotibia leucotreta, assembly GCA_025490895.1. Lineage (NCBI taxonomy): Eukaryota > Metazoa > Arthropoda > Insecta > Lepidoptera > Tortricidae > Thaumatotibia > Thaumatotibia leucotreta. The sequence goes on from JALPQI010003288.1 coordinate 33,821, forward strand.
GTTAAGATTGCTGATTTACATTTCCTTCTATCCACCCGCTGGCTCTGTAACTTACGCGGAGGAGCTTTTGGTAAAGGTCTCAAAATTGAAGGAGTAACTATCAAAGAACTTGTTGATCCGCTCGGCCCAAGAGAGGTGCTTGCCACATTATTTTGTTCCTCTGTACCTTGAGTTTGCGGTGGTAACTCTGGCATCAGGCAGTTGGTTGAACCTTGTGGTGTTATTGCACGAACATTGAGAGCCGGGTTATCATTTTGAGCCACAGGTTCAACAATGTCAGGGTTATCACATAGAGTTGATAGAGTCATTACAGGATCATTTGTAGTATTATCGGCAGGCACAATAGGAGTGTCAGAGTTATTGTTTTGATTTACAGCATTGGATACAATTTCATCATCAGTGCCTGTGATTAATGGCCTATCTGTAACGGAAGACGGCATGAAATCGTGCTCTTGAAATACGTCGCGATTAAATGGACAAATACCACATGCTTTGAACCCAGTGAGAATATTTGATGGAGTTGTTGCCAGCGGAATAGCCTGCGCAATAATTCTTGGTATTTCATATATCGACATATGTTGTCCCGGGTGATTCACCATCCATTGATCCATTGCGCTGTTAATGTATTTTTTTAAAGGGCCGTATACCGATCTGTCTAAAGGCTGCAGGCGATGGGTACAGTGTGGTGGGAAAGATAACATTATTATGCCATTTTCTTTCGCAAAGTTTAGCCCTTCAATGGATAGGTGAGAGCTGTGGTTATCTAACAGCAAGAGGCAAGGCTTTTCTTTAGTTGATTTCACGTGGTTATGAAAATGTTTCAGGAAAGCGACAAAGAGCTCTTCTGTCATCCAACCTGACGGATTACTTCCTCCTTTGCATCCAATTGGCCCGTCTCTAATAAAATGGTCTTTGAAATGGACCCGGGGGAAAACAAAGAAAGGTGGAACTGAATTGCCCCCTCCTGACACAGCGGCAGCTAGGGTAACCAGTGTTCCTCTCTCAGCTGAAGTAATGGCACCGACTTGCTTAAATCCTCTTCTGGCAACAACTTTATTTGGTTTTTGCACTGTGGTCACCCCAGTTTCATCCATATTCCATATCTCGTGCGGTTGAAAATTATGTCGCTTCATTATTGTCTCAAGGTTATCAAAAAAAAATCCGACATTATGAGCATTGAAACTCGTGGCACGAGCTAAACTTGTTGCTTCAGGCGTTCTAATAGACAGATCAGGATGTCTCTTCATAAATGCTGTAAACCAATCGGCACCCGCTAGTTTGTTCTCCTCCCAAGTCTTTGGAACACATAAATTATTGGAAATAGCAAGTTCGAATGCCACTTTTCGAATGTCCTTGGGAGATAATCCAAAATAAATAACTGAGGCCTGAAGCACGTATTTTTCCAATTCTTTTTCTTGTTCGTCTGTAAAAATCTGTCGATTCTTTTGGTAGCCTATTTTTGTAGTAGGTTCTGATACGTCCTTGTTGTTTAACTCGTCATTAGTAAATTTTTGACAATATCTACTTAAGGTTCGATAGTTGATTTCATAGTCTTTTGCGACAGATCTTATTGATTTCCCATGATGTTTCACTTCTCTTGCTGCACGCAGCATTACTGAGGGTAAAACGAGCCCACGGTTCGTTTTTCTTTTATGATGCCTTGGCATTATATTGAGCCTGAAAAAAAATAAGATTTCATATAGCAAACCCCAAAAAGCCAACAAAAACACCAACAGACATACACGGGGTTGGTTGTCACATGAGACAACCAGCCCTAGTCCATCTGAGACAACATGCCCCGAAGCACGTTTTAAAAAATAACCTTGCAAAATAAATTCAAATGAATGTTTCCACTAAAAACCTTTATACAATACGATGCTACACAAAATTCACTTGAACCACAAACAGAGAAGTATATTTTAAGTAAAATATAGGTATACTTACGAGATTCGACACAAATGCACAAAAAAATACTTTCACTGGCGGGAAACAGTAAACACGCGTGGTGTCGTCACGACATGCCGGAGCGGACTGAGGTGAAGTAGGGAGGGGAATATGGTCCCCGCGATCCTACGACACCGATCGATGAACTCATTCGTGCGTTTAGTTGTCAGTTATGGCCGCTGTGACAACCAACCCGTGTGACATCCATACCCGGCCTCCCTCTTCTCCCGTGGTTCCCTGTTCAACAATTTGAGTGCTCTCGTTACTAGAATCACAATCATTATTATTATATAGCTTATCATTGCTACTACTACTATGACACGCTGCAGAAGAAGATGCGTTAGTTAAGTTATCAGTCAGTCTTGAATTATTAGCACTTATTACAGGATTTTCTGGCATCTTTTCCTCTGGCATGGTAGATTCTTCAAAGGAGTGTTCCAACTGTTGTGGTATGTAACTGCCAATTTGTCTGATTTGATTTAAGTGTCTGCGCCATTTCTCTCCTGAATCTAACTGTATTTCATAATGTAATTCTCCTATTCTTTTAAAATAAACTCCAAATTTCCATTTCTTTACTCCCATATAATTTCTAGCTATAACGCTACCACCCACTTTTATTTATTTGCATGACATGTGATTTTGAATGTTAATCTGACTGTTAGTTTTAGAATTTGGCATCATTAGTGAAATCTTTGATCTAACTGGATATGCAAGTATCAGTTCAGCTGGGGGCCTTTTAGTGGTGGAGCGTGGGGTGATTCTACATTGCTGTAATAATATATTCAAATTTTCTTGAACATTGTCCCTATCTCCTAATGTTTTCAGTTTATGTTTCAACATTTGTACTAGGCGTTCCGCCTGTCCATTAGTCGCCGGATGGTAAGGAGCTGACCGCTTATGTGTTATATGGCGCTGTCTAAGGAAATTTGCAAATTTTGGATTTGTAAATTGGCTACCATTATCGCTTACTAAAACTTTAAGATATCCAAATCTGGCAAAATATCATCTACCTAATATTTCAAATGTGCTGTCTGTATCAATTTTGTCTAAAATGTATATTTTAAGGCATTTCGAGAAAGCGTCTATTAGGAGGAAAAAAAATTTGCCTAAAAGTTTGCCTGCAAAATCTATGTAAACTCTTTCGACAGCATGTGTGGGATACCCAGTGATGATAGTTACCTCTGGTGAACTGTTTTTCTGTTCACTACATTGCACGCAATTATCATCTCTTTTTAATATACACTACATACTACTAATATACATGCATCTCACACTACATCTCTTTTTAATATAGCGTTTAGTTACATTGCCCAATTTTTAGACCCAATCTGGCTAAATTTCAATTTGACTTTGGTAATCTAAGCTTTAAATCAAATTTAAAGTCATTGACGTCAAACTGGGTAATTTTTAAACGCAACGAAGATCGAACTTCGAAAATGCTGCTCTCAAATAGTATCGCTGTCTCTAACATTCGGATGTATAGTGATAGAGACGGCCATACCGTTTGACAGCTATATTTTTGAAGTTCAATATTCTCGGGAGCCGTTCAGCTAAGTATATCGTTTGAAAGACAAACTTATGAAGTTTTGAATTAAGTAAAATTCCAATCCTCGCATATTTGTACGACAAAATTGCTTTATTTAATTTAAAAAATTAAAGTTTTTTCAATTAAAATAAGCCGTTGACCATTGACTGCGGATTTTAGAACTCAAAATCAGCAGACATGTACTCTTCAAAATCTTCAATTTCTTCTTTATCTTCAGACATTGTTGCCGTTTCTGTTGACGTACAGTCGGGGAATTTAAATTCCTACCCACCTAAGGATCAATATCGTATAGCAAACAGTCATCATAAGAGCTATCTACTAAGCACAACGTTACTTTGACATATCAGACGCATTCGTTTGTGTTACTAGGCAACTGATATGAATAAGAACGTTGACATGGGGAACTGTAAAACGTCAAGGCACTGCTAAAAATGGATGACAGTAATCGAAAATCTAACAAAATATATTTCTATCGCTTTCAGTTTTGCTATATTTGAATGAATCGGGAACTCGGAATCAAAGTTTAAATTTTTGATTGTCGTCGAATCCAGACACTGGTCTACTACCGCGAACTACGAAATTCGTAGGGTAAGCAGGCCCAACGCGGGTAAGCTAACAACGAACGCAAAAAATCAATGTTTTTTATGTATAACGGCATAACATATACAGTTACTTGTTAGAAGATTTATTGAACTTGAGTTTAAAACGTATTTTTTGTAGTTTCTCCGTCAATTTTTTATACAATAGAAGAAAAGCAAAAGGTCTACTAAAACCCGTTTTGCCCAGACATAGGCCTAAAGCGGGTTGGTGCTTTGGGCAAAACGGGTAGGAAAGGGGTAAAGCGGGTAATTTAACAAAAAAACTAATTATAGTTATATTTAAATCAAATATTTAATAATAAAATTCTTGCATAAGCAATTTAATACAAAAATCGCCACTAAACGGAACATTGTAGTGACACACAAAGAAACTGAGTGCCTCAAACTGGATGTATTACAATTATTGAATCTTTGAAATTTACACAGAAATGTTTTACATATTTTTATTATACTTTAAGTAGTAGAATTATTATTATAATCACAAAATCAGTCTTAAGAGTCCTTACAGTCAATATAAATGTAGCAACAATAAATGTAAACGATTGATAAATCTTTAAGCTATAAACAACAGGCTTTTTCCTTACCCACTTTGCCCTACCCGGTTTGCCTAAAAACGACTTATTAAAGTTAACAAAAAATAACCTTTAAACACGAACAGATGCTTGAAAGCATTTGATCATATTTAAACGTTAAATCTATACCGAATCACACAATAAAATTGTTAACTAGTAATCTGCAAAGGTATTTGACTAATCAAACAACAATCACCTTGATTTATTTTAACAAAAACACCACAAAACTTGTATTGCCTCCAGCCACGTGTCCTCGGCATCTCACGGCTCGCTCAATACTAGTTGAAACTCGTCGGCGGCCGCGCTCGTGCGGCGCATGCACACATTTACAATACTGTTTCATAAAACGATGTATAAGGCTGCGTCCTACGTAGGCGATTCAACGCGACCAGATTTGCGAAGCGAAGCGATGCGATGAAGTCGCGAACGGATGCGATGCGATGCGATGCGATGGCCTTGTCCTACGTGCACGCGACGAGCCCACGCCACTCCACTGGCGCGACGCAACCAGTAACCTTTGTACGTTTGCCATGGCAACACGCAAACGAATACTTTTAGAGAATTCGTTTCTCAAATATCAAATACTGAAAAGGTATATTCGTCAGAGAAATGAAACTAATACTATGTATTTGGAAAGGAATATATATGGGGAATTTCATAATTTGTACCACGAGTTACGGGCTGAACCCTCGCTATTTAAGGAATATTGTCGAATGTTGCCAACAACATTTGACTATATTGTGGAAGCCATAAAACCTATTTTGCGTTTAACTGCCACTAATTTCCAGCGACCTATCTCTGTGGAAGAACGACTAATGGTGACTTTAAGGTAAGAAAACTAAAAGAAATAATTAATAGTATTGTTTAATTTTCAAAATGGTAATGAAAGTACATATTATTATAATGAAGTGTAATATCCACTTTGACCGGGCTGCGGTGCATTATTCAACTTAGTCAGCTCATTTAGCAGATGTTCCTGCATCTGCGTTCTAAAAAGCAATTTATTCATTTGCGGCAACTGTTTCATGTATGGTAATATAGATTTAAACCATAAAAGGTCATCATCATTGGCATCTTGTTGATCCTCTCGAAGAAGTTTTAATTTCTCTCTTTCGAGCTCCATGAAGGCTTGTAAATCGTCATCTTGTCTTTTGCGTTTTGTAACTTTTTTCTTGGCGGCTGGTGTGGATGATGGTTCTTGAAGTGTACGGAAAGGCAAAGGCAGAGCTGAAGGCGAAGGTATAGGAGCTGAAGGCGAAGGTATTGGAGCTAAAGGCGAAGGTACAGGAGCTGAAGGCGAAGGTGTTGGAGCTGATGGCGAATGCATTACAATAGAATTAGCATCCTGCAATATAGATATAGACAGCTGCGTGTTATTGTTCTCAGCCACGTCCATGCCAGATGCGTCTTCTAAGTTATCTCTTCGCTCTTGCAGATCTATTGAGTCGCATTCTGTTATGTCATCGTCTAGTTCAATATTTCCATATGTTTTTCGAGGTTTCAAAACTACTGTTAAAAATGACATATTTTCAAAATATGGCCAAGTGCCTGTATACTTTGGCTCATTGTCAGCGTCCTCCCCAGAACGTGTCTCTTAAATTCTTCCATTTTTTTTTCAACGCTTCACCTGAAAAAAGTAATAATACGTGTTTTAATTATTCCAGGTATTTAGCTACGGGTATACAATTTCGGCAACTGGCTTTTTCATTCAGGATTTCAAAATCTGCTATTTCTTCAATGGTATCACAAGTTTGCAAAGCTATATGGACACAGTTAGTCACAAAACACATGCCCGTGCCTACAGAGGATACATTGAAAGCCACAGCACAATGTTTTTGGGACAGATGGCAGTTTCCTCACTGCATCGGATGTATTGACGGAAAGCACGTTCGCATAAAAAAACCAAAAAAATCTGGTTCCATGTACCACAACTACAAATCCTTCTTTTCGATTGGGTTGTTAGCAGTCACTGATGCAAATTATAAGTTTTTAATGATAAATGTGGGTTCGTATGGAAAAGATAACGATGCCGGTGTTTTCGCTGAATGCCCCATACACAGTGCAATAAAACAAGGAAGATTAAAAATACCACAAGCACAGAAATTGCCTGGCTCAGATATCAAAGCTCCATATGTTCTTCTAGGAGATGCGGCATTTCCTCTGAAAGAATACCTTATGAGACCTTTCCCAGAACGATCAACGACTAAAGGAGACCCAAAAGATAATTTTAGTTATCGCTTATCTCGAGCACGGATGGTGGTAGAATGTTCGTTTGGTTCAATAACTTCTAAATTCAGAATCTTGCATAAATGTATCGAAACAGACGTAGAAAACGCAATTCATACCGTTAAGGCTATATGTTTATTGCACAACGTAATACGTGACCTTGAATCAATTAATGAGGCTGAATCTGTGTCTTTCCGGGAAGCCTATGCAAGTAGGCCACGAACACCACCTAGGACGCAGCGTAATCCACGAAGGAATTTAAATGCTTCGTCAAGACTAGCAGCACAAGCCAGGGAAAACTTTAAATTATATTTTGAACAACATCCTTTGCAGAGAGTGTAAAAATAAATAAATAACTGTATTGTAGGTACTTACTCGTAGTTCCATTTATTTCGGCCAACTTCTCCCATTCGCGATACGACAATAGTCGGTTATGGTAATTTTTGTTTCTTTTGTCCCATAGTATTGGACGTTCCTGTATACACAGAATAAATAATTCGATATCCGACATTTTTACATACAAAACGACACTCGTACACCCGCACGTCGCGTCTAGTTCGCGCGAAAATATCAAACAAACTGATCGCGTTCGCTTCGCGTGGTGTCGCGTCGCCCGCACGCCGCGCCGCGATTGGTCACGTAGGACACTTGTATTAGCTGGCCGCTGTTTGAATTTTTCGCGTCGCGTCGTGTCGCGTCGCTTCGCTTCGCGTTCGCAAGGGAATCGCTCACCTAGGACGCAGCGTAACTCTTGGCTCCCGTGAGACACCGCGATATGGAGACGAGTTTTGCCTATAAAAGAAAGTTAATACGAACGGTTAAAATAAATATTTCCATTACCTAGTGAAACAAACAAACTACTTATTTTACGGTATCAAACTCGAAGAAAAGTGTAGCTGATGCTGCTGATTTCACTCAATAAGAGAGTTAAAAATAACTATTTATGACTATCTTCATCGCGAGAGTAATAAAAATATCTCGAGTAGAATCATATTGAATTTACGATGAGAGGGCATGTTATATTATAAGTACAATACCTTCGTTATTGTAAAAATTTACTTCGTTTACTGGATCACATTGTACGTAGGTTGCCCTGAAAGTTTCGGGAATCGGAAAAAATACGCATTTTAATGAAATAAAAGTACTTTTATTGTTTTTCAAAGTATTCTCCTTTGTGTTTAATACACTTTTTCATTCTCTGAAACCAGTTTTTAAAATAGTTATTGAAGTCTGAAGTGGGGGTTGACAAAATGGCCATTTTATAAGCGTCGACTGCTTCTTCCGCGGTCTGAAAACGCTGACCACGCAACCGATTCTTTATTTTCGGGAAAGTAAAAAAATCGTTGGGACTTAGGTCGGGGCTGTACGGAGGATGGTCCAGTAATTCGACGTTTTCGCCCTTCAGATAGTCGTCTGTTTTCTGAGCGGTGTGAGGGCTGGCATTATCATGGTGTAGTATAATACGGCGGTTAGGGTTAGTTTTTCGCAGTTCAGCAAAAACAATAGGTAAACAAACTCCTATATACCAATCGGCATTGACAGTTCTTCGATCTTCAAGAGCGATAGTCGCCACGTGACCCGATTTGGAGACAAACGTGGCTACCATTTTTTTGATCGTGCTGCGAGAACGAACAACTTTTGTCGGCTTCGGTTCGTCTTCGTAAACCCAAACTCGAGATTGGTTTTTCGATTCAGGCTCATATGCGTAAATCCATGATTCGTCACCTGACACAATACTAAAAACGGCATTTGAGCTTCCTCCATTAAATCTTTTTAAAGTTTTGCGGCACCAATTGACACGTACCGTTTTCTGGTCGTCAGATAACAAGTGAGGAATCAACCGGGAAAATAACTTCCGCACGCCCAACTCTTGTTGTAAAATAACTTGTACCTGACTCATTCCAATGCCTAAAGTCTCCTGAATCTCCCGATATGTAACATGCCTATCTTCCTTTATCAGTTGGCGAACCACATCGATGTTTTGATCGGTAACGGCCGTTTTCGGTCGACCCTCACGTACGTCATCCGCAAGAGACACACGGCCACGTTGGAATTCCGAATACCACCTGTATATGGTCGTCTTTGAAGGTGCTTCACTACTAAAAGCAATAGTTAATCGGTCTCCACATTGTTGTTGTGTTAATCCACTTTTAAAGTCATAATAAATCATTGCTCTAAAACTTTCGCGGGACAGCTCCATTTTCACCAGCGACTCAACGACTTAAAAAACAATTGAAAATCGGACATTGTTTGTTTTTTCTAAGTGGCCAGTGTTTTCGAATAATGAGACTATGCTTGTAAGAAAGAGGTATAACACATGTCAAATATACGTTCCTAAGTATTAAATTCCCGAAATTTTCAGGGCATCCTACGTAGCTCCGTTGTATAATCCACCATGTTCTCCAGTCGCTCCCTGAACACCAATGCTTGTGCACTTTTAGGATGATTGTATATGCACGCAACATGCAAAGGAGTGTCACCGTTGTGGGATTTCAAACATGGGTCAGCTCCTTTGCGCATTAAAATTCGAATATGCTCGGCACACGTGACATTGCAGCCAAATGCAAAGCCGAATTCCCGTCATTATCTACTATATTTAGTGAGGGTGCGTCAGAAGTTGCATCAACGATTTTAAAGACTTCGTCCTTGTAGTATGTCCCCCAAGCTACAAGGTGTAAAAGCCTAAAACAAAATTTTTCGGTTAATTGTTTTGTCCGGTGAATAATTATCAAGAAATATTGATAATGATTACCGAAATCATAGATAACAAATTAAAATAAAAAAGGAGATCATGAATAAATTCACCAAAACTTACGTATCGCCATCTTTGTCCTGTGAGTAAATTCTTCTGAAATCCGAAGCACCCAATAGTTGCGACACCACCTTGCGGATTTTTCACTGTTTCCCGTATTGTCCACTTCATTTTTGACCGGATCCGCCATTTTTTGTAAACTTTCGCTAGCCTCAACCGAACTTTCTACCATTTTTTGCATTTTTTTTGCCGTTTCATCAATCACAAAGTACCACTTCATTTTATGTCATATTATATTTTCAATCTACCAAGTGAGTTTAATTTATTCCCGTTCAGAGACAAACGTGGGCATATGTTATGCAATGGCGTTCCAGACAGAGAATAACATACGTATAAACAGAAGGGCACGACCCCAAGCGCTGCGTCGATAACACTGGTTTTTTTAAGGACTAAATCCGTTGACAGGGCACTTTTAAAAACAATTGGGGAACTTGACCCTATTGGCGGTTAAGCTATTGTTGAATGCTAAAAAAAACAGTATTCAAGAGTGCCATAGAATAATCCGTAACGACTTGTCTGGGAAATGAGCCACCGCAAGTCGCGTTTCACCGATATCATTTGGAAGAGAGATAGAATTGTATTACTATAACAACTAGCAGCCGTTTCGCATCGCCGGGATTCTGAATTTGTCGCGCGACACCGCGCCTGGTGCTTATAATGAACGCAACCAACGTTTCCAAGGAAAGAGCTGAGATTTTGTGGGTACAATCTGACAAAGGATTTTGCGAGATTTTTGCGCGCGGCGGCATGCGTATGTGGAGCCTTGAAGTTCTTTGCCAAAACGTGAACATTTTTTTTTTCACGTATTTGGTTTTTTTTACGTGGCATTGCACCCACCACGAGAATCGAATATTTATGGATACATAGTAAACAATTAGTTCTTCATTGTCAACTGTCTCATTGAGACAAGTAATCTGTATTTTAGACCTGCCTTCAGGACTATGTCCTTTCATTGACAGATATATTTCACCCAGTGCTGCTTGATGATTAAATGGTAAATCTGTGTAGCAAGGGTCGAAAACCAAACTGTCGCTGCGCATCCCTGGTGCTGGTGAAGTTAGTGGGCTTAATAATAGTTCCCGCATCTCCAAAGATCAGTGTAGGTAAGAAACAAAAGAGTCGGCATGCACTCTGCCACTCGTTCCCATGATCATTTTTTGCTGTGCTCCAGGAAAGATATGGACTAAAGTGGATTGTATTTACAACATAGATTATAAATCAAACAATCAGTGTACTGGAAAGTGCAGTGTATTTTATTAACAAACTTCAAGCATAAGATAACTGATAGTATACAAGGAATAAAATATTTTATGGAGAAGTAAACAGTATTGTATAGATATCTAGAATGCTTATAACTAGCTTTTTTATTATGACCTAAGGGTAGGTAAATAAATAACTAATTGTTAACCTACGTATATTATTTAACAGATCAGAAAAATATTATATACACGGTGGAATTTAATCGGTGAACAGGAATACAAAAATCTTAATTATCAATCTACACAGAAACCAATACGTGAGATCTCGTGCAATATAGCTCACAATCTAATTAATTATACTTAATTAACATCGGTAAAATGTACACTGACTGAATAAATGGACACCCTACTTTTATTGAAGGGAAGTTACTCGTAAGTGTACATACGTCAAGTGCTTGCTGACTTTGGCGGGAAACTAGACAGATCAGACGTCAATAAATGATTGCCGCCATTTGTTATCTACGCTATGATTTGTTATCGTGTGATAGATAATAGGTACTTACCCATACCTGTCAACAATGATTGTACCTACCTTGTTAACTTGAAATGCATTTTATCTTTATTGTCTGCTGACTAGTTGACATGCAATTCATAAATAAAACGCAAAAATCATTTAAAATTGGTATACTAAGCAAAATCTAAACATAAGTCAACAACTGCTCAAAATGTCCACCCCCTTGCTGTCGACACAGTTCGGCTCGACGCCTGTGATTGTTCGGGATTCTGTTCAAAACATAATTGTTTGCCTTTATTTGGTCAAAAGCACGAATAATCTTTTGGCGGAGTTCTTCCTTGGACTCTTCTTGGTAGACAATTCGTTTGACATCACTCCAAAGGTAAAAATCCAATGGAGTGAGATCCGGACTGCGTGGAGGCCATGCAATGGGCCCGCCGCGACCGATCCATCGCCGTGGAAACTCTTCATTCAGGTACTCGCGGACCCTGCGAGCGTAATGTGCAGGGGCACCATCATGTTGGAAATGATAATCGCGTAAACGCTGCAATGGTACGTCTTCCAACAGTTCTTCGACCACATGTCGTAGCAGGCGTAAGTAATTTTCACCTCTTAACGTGCCTTCAATGAAAAGAGGTCCGATAATAGTGCCGTTAATCATCCCCGCCCAAACATTTAACGAGAATCGTACTTGGAACGCATTTCTTCTTGTGAGAAACGGGTTTTCTGCAGCCCAAAAGTGTTCATTGTGAACATTAAACATGCCGACACGCAGAAACGTTGATTCATCCGTCCACAAGATATTAGTTTCGTTATTTCGCAGAAACCACTCACAGAATAGTCTTCTTCCTTCGAAATCTCTTGGTAAAATGTCTTGTACTGGTCGAAAGTGAAAAGGATGTAATTCTGATGAGTGAAGTAGCCGCAAAACGAAAAAATGACTGACGTTAAATCTTCTCGCTGCCTGTCTAGAACTCCTTTGGGGATCGCGAGCAAAATACCTCAAGATGCGTCGATTAAGATTATCAGGATGATGTTGAGGTCGGCCTGGTGCTTGTGCGTGCCTTGGCACTGAGAACTGGCCGAAGTCCCGAAGGTTTTGCTGCATGCGGTTTATTAAGCCATGCGTCGGAATCGGCAAGTTTGGATACATCTCGTGGAATAAAACTTGAGTACAGTGTTGCCAGATGACATTTATGAAAATCTGTAGAGCGAGACAAAAAAATCTGTGGAATTCCGTATATGGTCAGTTAAAATATCCGTAGTTCTACAGATTTTTTTTTTATGCTTTATTCGACTATACTTACGCTTAAAATGTTATTTATAATTAGTACCTAGTGATAAAATGGACTACAACATGATATACACATATAGAGATGAAATAATAATCCATATTTTTTGTTATATTTGTTTTATTTAGTTTAAGTGTAACGTACCTATCATTCACTGTCACTATCGTCACGTCGGTCTGTTGGTCCGTCACTATATGAATACATTTTTGAATTAAATAATTTCAGGTGCTCTTGCGTTGCTTCCATCTCAAAACAAGTAGTTTTGATGCCACTTTTTGTATGTAGCAATCCTTTAATTGATGTAGTATTTAGTTTATTTCGTGTTTTGGTTTTCATTAAATTTATTGCAGAAAATAAACGTTCGACATTTGCACTGCTGTGAGGCAGGCAGAGGAGTTGATTTGTGAAATTCGACAGTAATGGGAACATTTTTGTGCCATCTCCTTTTTTTAAGTTAGAGATATATTTCCAAAAGTCATTAACTTTCAGATCATGTATGTCATGTAGCTTTGTATTTCTCAGTGTTCTCCACTCTCTGTCAAGATCTGTAATATTCCGTTGATCTGGAAATAACCCTAGAACAAAAAGAAAACGTATAAAATATACAATATGATTGGTATCCAACATATTGTATAGTGGTACATATTTATTAAAAGCAAAACTTTGCCAAGTGAAATAGAAATAGCTTTGTTGTTACCTATTTTTATTCCACTGCAGCACACAGTAAGAAAATTCAATGCATTAATAAATACAATTAATTTAATTTTCTTTATTGTGCACCACACAGTGTGAAAAATCAATTTATTAATTAATACCATTAATTGAATTGAACAGTTCATTAATTACTGTGTGTTGCACACTACTAAAAAATATAATTATTATTTTCATATTTTATTTTATTGCTATTACCTGGATATAAAACAGCTACACCAGCAATTGATGGATGTTTTCGCCTCAAGTTGGGATCCAGAAAATGTTCTGGACTTAAAAAAATAAGGCTTTTTAGCTGTCTTCTTTCATCAAATGGAAATCTGGCTCTAACTTGTTTAACCGCCTCAATATAAAAATCTAGACATTTTTGTCTAAACAAAGAAATGCTGTCTTGAGACAAATTAGATTGCCTTAAGGCAATAGTTGCAGTTATATTGCCACCTAAATATATATCTTTCCTGTCTACATGGTTACTGTGGTTTTCAAAATCAATGTTCAATATTTTTGTTTCCAATGTTTCTTCTTCATCATCACATCTTCTTTTTTCTGCTTCTGACAACTCTAGTAACTCCGGTTTTATAAAACATTCTAACAGTGTTTTATAATTGGTAAACATTCTGTCATACAGCATATAAAGTTTGGGTTGTTCTGATTGCATCTCTGTATTTAAGTCATGAAAGAGTGGCAGCACAAAGCTCAGGAACTCCAAATATAATTCCGTAGTTGGTTCCATACACTTATCCAATATTGATTGGGCTGCCAGCAATCGGTCAGTAAATACAGCACTTTGAAAGAACAGTTTCAGAGCCGGTAGTTGTTCTAGCAGTCTTTTCACTACAGGTAGCAGAGACAGCCACCTGGTTTGGCTTGGATGCAACAATTTATGTGGCTCCACATTAACAAAATCTTGGAACTGTTTGTAGTCACCGGTCCGTTTAGGACTGTTTTGTATGTAATTGTAGACGTCACGTGCAAAGTCTTCAACACCACGTGGTAATTTTTGGCAGGCATAAGAGCAGCATAGATGGAAGCTGTGGCACACACATTTAATTTTAAATAAATCTGGAATATCATTTAACAATAATGCTGCCAAGGAATGGTGCTCTCCAAACATTACATTTGCCCCATCAGCGGCAAATCCTACAAGGTTTTTTTTGTAGAGAATATCTTTAGATTTAAAGAAGTCTACAATTTTACTATAGAGGCTTGTGGCTGTGCCATCTACAATGGGTATTAAGGTTAAAAACCTGTCTTCAACAACAAAGTCAACGGACATTCTGACAAGTACTGCCAGGTGTTTAGTTTTCGACTTGTCTGTACTTTCATCTACTATGAGTGAAAACTTATTATCTTGTAAACTCTTAATTATATAGTTTTCAGCTGCTTGTCCTGTAACGTTGGTCACTATAGCCCTCGCTTTTGTTCTCTCCAACGTAAATTCAGCAGCTATTTTGGAGTCAGGACATGCTGCTTGGACAACAGATTTCAAATGACCAGCTATGTGAAACGGTAAATTGTGTTCTGCTATAAAAGCGGTAAGTTTTATTTCACCAGCCTTAATTTTTTCTTTAAATGTTTTGGAAGCTGAGGTTGATGGTAGCATCTTATCAATTTTTGGCTGATTACAAATACCTGCAAAAACATTGCCTTTTTAAAACCAAATTAAATGTACAACTTAGATATAATTCTTTGTTAAAATATATAAGTATAAGTTACAAAAAAGCAAATACACGCGATTAGATAAAAATGTGTTAGTGCTCAAACAAACCTTCCATATTCTTTCCGTGTTTTAAACCAGCTGCATGCGTTTCGATGTCAGTTTTGCCACCACCGCATTTTAAATCTTTAAGGCATGCAGAGCAATAAAAATAATCATCTCCTTTTAAGCTTTTTCTTAACCAACCGTACGATTTTTCCCACGCAACGGAATATTTTTGGTCGTAGCGTCTTTTTTTTGCGGGAGTTGCAGGGGGAGTTTCTTCATCGCTGCTTGAATTTGCCATTGAAGAAACTGTTCAACTATTACTCACACAAAGTAACAAACTTTTCAATGCTTGAATTAAACTAAATCGCACAAAATTTTATAAATTATTAGGTACAGAAACAGAGCAGACCATGTCACATCATTAATAACAGTTGCAGTTGAAACTTGAAGTTTAAACTCAGTTGTCGTACTTGTCTTGTCTATTCATACACTTGTCAGTTTGATTCGATGCGATTACGTTCCATTTTGAGCTAATAATCCGATAACTTCTCACTACAACAACTAACAAGTACGACGTGGGTGAAGTGAAGTGATCTGCATTCAACGAAACGCAGATCGTATCATTAAACAGTCTGTGCTGTCAACTGTCAAGTTTGTGGACGTGTGTGAGTGAGTGTTTCTATTGACTATTCTAACAGAATTACGTTCCGATATTCGCAGAAAAAGTACATTCCATTTCTTTTAGGCCATGTTTTGATGAAAAATAAAAATAGTCAAAAATTCTGTAGATTCACCAGTTATTTCTGTAGTTCAGGACACATAGCCTAAATTCCGTAGATCTACAGATTTTTCCGTAGATCTGGCAACGCTGCTTGAGTACGTCGCCAGCTATTTGTTTGAATGAGGGTTTTCGATAATTTTTCTGCCACCAGGCGGCGCTTCGTACGTACCTGGTCTCGACAGCTGTCAGATTCATACTATTCATAGGCACCTGGGCCTAAAATATTGAAATTCTATTTTATTTGGAAGAGAATTGATTTTGTAATGGATTACGACTAATACATGGTCGTCGAACTGAAGATTGAACTCTAAAACAGGCGCTCAAAGTCACTGGTATTCAAAATAATTACTATAACTTTGTTAATTTCATGAGAATTGACTTGGAACTATTTTATTTATTTATTTTAGGTAACAATATGACTAAAGTAATGGTTTTCAGAATAAATAAACCTATAAATATGTTGAAAATTAAATGCGCGTATTTATTTTGACAGTTCGTTATACGGTCGGCTCAGTGCTGCCATCTCACCTCCCCATAGCGGCAGAAAAAGTATCAAAAACCCTCATTGAAAAACGTAACATATTGTAACGCTCAATATTCGTATATGGATAAGGCGGAGCCATGCTCTTTGTTATTTTTTCGATACAGTTTACTATTTTTTTACCAATATCAATTGAAGCAATTTGTTATGAATTTGACAATGACAAATTGACAGCGTATTGCTCATTTATGTTTTAAGTTTCTATGGCTGATAGTTTGAAAAGAGGTATTAAACTTTTCAGATTAAACCATTAGTAGGGTGACAATAAATTTTAATTAAAGTTTAATTTCAACTTAAAAATTAGTTATGATAAAAAAAATACTTGGTTCCACTTAAGTAATACATAAACGTGACCGCCATCGATTACTGAATTAGAAAAATGGGTTCCTGTTCACCGATTAAATTCCACCGTGTATATTCCAATATATTGTTACAAAGATTTCTTTGGGAATAACCGCATTCCATCATCCATTAAAAATAAACAATCTTAAAGCAGTACAAAAACAGGTAAAGCTATATTTAGTTACAACATATTTATATTCTTAACGAATTAAAATTAGAATATCTACCTAAGCTCCACATTATCATGTATATATTTCTTTGGTGTCATAGGAACTCATAGAGGCTTTCAAAATAGAAAGAATTAAAGATGATATTCGTCTTGGTTTATGAAAAACGCCGATTATTATTCGGCATTATCTTCAGACGACGAATAATACTTCGTATCCGTGTTGGGATCCTCATAAGCACCGAAAGAAAGCAACAAATCAGTCATACATTGAATATTCTTTCTATTTCAGCATTCGAATGGGGCAATGATAATGCTGATATAGCAAGGTTGGCCAGTTCTTGAAATTCGTTTGTCCCTGCAGCATTTCTGTGATCATTTACCTCAACCCAAAACTTCACAACATCTTTCGTGTTGGTCCATCGAATAAAGCAGATATTGTGCCATTGTCGTATAACTTAATCAATATCTGTGGCACTGTAGCCAAGTTCTTCGGCTAAAAATGAAATAGAATTATCTTTTCCTTGCTGTAGAATTGTTTCAGGACTCAATTTTGACATTAGCTCAAGTACAGTAAAATAACTTCGCAATCTTTGTTGGATTTCCTTCGCTAATTTCACGTTAAATTCAATTAGGGAATGCAATACCCGGCCATTTTTGGTACCCGGGTAGTACCCGACTTTTCGTTTTAAAACCCGGGTATCCGGGTATTACCCGGTCTTGGACCAAAATAGCATAAAGTATTGATTTCTATGTTTTGAAGGTAATTATTAATGAAATGCTCTTTTGATTAACAGAATTTACATTTATTTGTGATAATAATAATTGCACTTGCGAATTTTACAAATTTCACAGCTTGTATATTAAAAATCTCAGTAGATCATAATATTAAATTTAAAAATCAGTCCCTAAATCATTAAGATTAACTCAAAATTAGTAACGTTAAAATCTTCTACAAAGTATTTAATATTAACATATGACACTTAAAATTATTTAAATTCTCAGTACGTCATAATATAAGAAAATACCAGTCCTTAGTTACAGTCTTTGTATCAAACATCAATCAGTTAAAATTGTGAACGTTAAAGTATCTAATATAAATATGTAATAATTCAAATGATTAAAATCTCAGTAAATCACAATATCAGTCCTTAATTACCGTATTTCTATATCAATTAGTAAAAAAATATTAACAATTCAAGCTATTATAAATCACAGTGAATCACAATATTAATTATTTCTAGTTTACAGTTGTACCTACATCTTAAAATACAATACAACACAATGACGGCGAATAAAGGATATAATAATATGTAAATTTAAAAACTCTAAATATGAAACCATTAAAAACGACGGTAAATCACATTATTTATTATTTAAAATCACAGTTCAAGTACCTAATCTTTCCATCATTGCAAACATCAAAATCAACAGGAAAATATGGAGCGTAAATAACTAACAATAGATACTACTAAATCAAAGTAAATGCAATATTAAAAATCATAGTACAAGTTAAAGAAAATGTATTTAACTTTAACTATTTATTAACAATAATCAACAGAAAAAAATAAATTATAAAAGTGTAAGAACAATAAAATTAAGTTATTACTGTTATTAGTAGTAGTATCAGTATTCTACTAATAAAATAATTACAATACGGATTTGTGTTATTACAAGCGTAAAGTTTTACACACTAAATAATATTTCAGAACAATCAACGCATGCAATGTTCCGTCGTTATTTCTTGAGCGAAATTTTGAACATAGGTAGCCTGCAGTTGAAAATGTTCTTTCGCATTCTACACTCGTGGGTTTTATTGAAGTAAGAAGTTGATACGCCATTTCTAAGTATACACCTCTATTACCATCATTGTCGTGAAGAGCCATCTCGAAGCGTATAACATTTGCACATAGCCCTGTTTGTTGCGAATCTTGAATGTTTTGCGTAGTTTTCTTTGCTTTCTTTTGTAATTCTTGCCGTAAGCACTCTTTAATAGATAGCTTCGATGTTGAAGGCCCAGGTTCACTAATCTCTACATCCATATTTGTTAAAGCACTGTCATAGTTTTCATTTTCATTCTGCTCGCTAACAGCACCCGAAGATGTTGCCGACTGGTCTGACACAATGGCGTTTGTTTCTTTATGTAATAAAGCCAGAATTATAGAAACCATGTCCTCTGTAGAGGGGCGAATGAAAATGTTGTCAGTCTCAGCTTCTTTATAAAAATCGATAGGGTTGTCCAATGTCCCAAGTATTTTAACACACTTTGAATCACTTGATATCTTTCTTTCATTCGTTTGGTCAATGTTTCCTGGAAGGTCACTTAAGGGTCCAGGTATTTCTTTTAATTTTGAAAACATAAAGTTCACCACGAAATCAGCAGTGAGAAGTGTCGCATCGTTCTCACATAACAACTCCAGGGAACCCTTAAAAATATCAAGTATGGAATGTATATCTTTCATTAACTGCTGTTCTTGGTCATTGAATCGAATGGTTGATTTTATATCTATCAAAGCCTTTGCTATACAATCAAAGAGCATAATAAACCTCTCCAACATAACTGCTAACGAACTCCAGCGTGTTTTGCAATCCAACAGAAGCTGCAATTCCTTGTTGTGTGTATCTTTCACATATTTTTGCAGAATTTCATTTTTAGTTGGAGATTGGCGAAACATTTTGCAAACTTTTCTGACTTTGTTGACCAGTGTCTTGCAACTTGTGTTTGAGATAGGTACTATTCTTCTCGGTTTTTCCATTATAAAACTCTAGTCCTCTTCATCAGTATCCGCACCACTTCCGCTTGCTTCAGAGAGTGAACTGCAACAATCAGATTCCGTGTTTTCCATATCTTGAATAATTATGGGTTGGTTTTTATATAAAACGTCCAGAATGGCTAGTTGAAGACCGTGTGCGTAACATAATTGATGGTATACAGGTAAATTACAACCCATTTTTAACCGACTTCAAAAAGGAGGAGGTTTACAATTCGACGAAATCTTTTTTTTTTATGTATGTTCCCCGATTACTCGAAGACGCGTGGACCGATTTGGAAAATTCTTTATTTGTTTGAAAGGGTATACCTTCTAGTTGGTCCCATTGTCACCGAATCCAGATCTGATGATGGGATCTTGGAGAAATCGAGGGAACTCTTCAAATGTTGTAGGCACACGTGATATTTTTCATTTATTTTCGAAACCTAATCAAGTATTTGCGTCTAGTACTGAACGTCTTAAGTCGGTGAGCTGATGATGGAAGGTACAACTCCTTAGCGATTAGGAGTTGGGCAATAATTCTTTAAATATAACATATTTTATGTTTTTTGAAAGCTATTCGAGTATTTGCCTTTAGGTGGTCATAGGCTTATATTAGTGAGCTGATGATGGAAGGTATAACTCCTTAACGATTAGGAGTTGGAGGATAATTCTTCAAATATAACATATTTCATGTATTTTTGAAGCTATTTGAGTATTTGCGTTTAGGTGGTCATGATGATGGAAGGTACGACTCCTTAGAGATAAGGAGTTGGGGAATAATTCTTTAAATATAACATATTTCATGTACTTTTGAAGCTATTCGAGTATTTGCGAGGTGGTCATAGTGTCATGTTGATGGAAGGCTGACATTCTTAAACGTAAATGAGTTGGGGCATAATTCTTTTAAATATAACATGGCTCATATATTTTGGAATGCTATTAATATATTTGAGTCTAGTAGTCATAGTCTCATGTTGGTCAGCTAATGATGGAAGGTACAACTCCTTAACGATTAGGAGTCGGCCCTCCGCGAGGTCGGCCTTCGGCTTCTACCCTGAAGCTCGCTTAACGTAGATATATACTGGTTCTGGTTATGTTCTGGCCCTCTTACGCACCGGGCCTCCTGTTCCTCGTAGGTAACTTTCATATTGATTATTACGGCGACAAATAACAGCCATCTCTAACAATTCCGCAATGCAGAGAGTTAATTCTTTCCATTGTCCTAGAATTCTCTGAACCGCAAGCTCGATTGACAGCCAGCGCGTGTCACATACCTTTAAAATCTTCAAAGGTGTTTCGCAACAGTTTATAGTTCCATATATTTCTTGCTATTCACCGACGCGCTTAGGGGAATGAGAAAACCAATTGTAAGTTTCTCTTATTAGGAATTCTATGTTTCTAGGAAGCGATTGTTCAAAGGCATGCGATACGGCTAATCCCCATTTCGATGTTAATTGCAAATTTAACTTTTGAGAACAGTCAAGATTATTCAACACTTCGGAAATTGACAGCAATAAACGCTCGGTAGTTTTGTTAAGGAGGTTTTGGAGCGATACTTCGGTCTTTGTTTCTGTACATATTAACTCAGGAGGGTAACACTTTTTCTTCTCCTCAGTTATAGTCTCATAATTGGGATGTAAATTGCATCCCATTTCCAAAGCTGCCTTTCTCATACCATTATATTGATGCTTGGTAAAGTTGTTTTCTACAATAAGAGACAATGCTTTTTGTGCGGGCATTTCCCCATGCTGTTTCACATTAGTGGAATGACCGATTGTAATATCTTTAATTAATTTAGATCTTTTTAAGTCTCCTGCAGCACGATACTCCATTTGGGCTGCAAATGCAAGCTCGGAAGGTGAATGGTGCTTTCTCACAACTTCAGTCCTCTTACGCTTTGTTCTCTCGACGCAGTCCTCAAAATCTTTAAAGCGTTAATAGACGTTCGAATATGGTCCACTCAGCACCGCGAACTTGGTCCGGTCCGTACGTGCGCTCGACTCGCCACACCATCGCACCGTTCAAAAACGGTCCAGTGCTTTTCGTGCTATTAGACAGTGATCACGTCGATATGCCTCCGATTTTATCCAAAAAAGCTAAAATCGCGTTAGTTGTGGCAACCATTGTCGATACAACACCAATTAATAAGCAGAAGAAGTCCGGAATTTAGCATTAAAATAGTTTGGAATGCGCGCAAGCACCCTGTATAGATAATAGCACTATAATAGCATATTGAACATTTTCCACTATTACTATATTCCATTAAAAAAACATTTCAAAATTATAATTATACATATATCAAAAGGTACCTTTAGGTATAAGTACTAAATAACCGGAGTATCATAAATATTTTGTTTTCCGAATTAATGAAAAATAATGTGTCCTTCAACTAGATTAGTTCCTGTTATTTAGATATAACAAATAAGATATTAATTTGAAAGTGTGTTGTTTACTTGTGATTTGCCTACCTTTTTTCGTTCACGCCTATATGCAGCTCTAAGATGTTCAATTTTTTTCTTGACTTCTTCTATAGGTGCGGTTAAACTAAAAGAGCATTCGCTGTTCTAACCTCCCACTCTACGAAATTCGATCGGTACACAAAACGTGATTGGTTGATTTCGTAGAACGGGCGCTAGAACAGAATGCTCTTTTGGTTTAAACGCACCTTAAGGTGGCACGTGCAGTATAGGTCGTGAGACGAATTCCACAAACACGTAAAATCTTTATATAATTCCAATACTTCCACGATTAACCTTTTCTCCAAAATATTCATGTTTTCTTCGTCTGACGCCATTTCTTACGTGAATAAATCTTCAGCCAGTTGAGGGTAGGTGGAAATACGACACTATCAAATTAAGTAAGTTAAAGTCAGTTTGGTCTGTGAAGGTTTCAGGTGGTTTTGTATTTGGTAGGTTGACCGATAAATTTCATAAATACCCGAAAATTTACGAATTGTTTGTTTACTTTTAATTAATTACCTACAAGTAAGCGCTGAACGGTGCGGTGGCGCCGTACACACGAGCGAACTTGGTGCGGACCGCACCAAATCCTGTGGGAAAACCATCGAACCGACCGCACCGTCAATAATAATAATATTGTCGGCGGACCGCTGAACACACCATCGGATTTGGTACGGAGCGGACCAAGTTCGCGGTGCGGAGTGTACCATGTTCGAACGTCTATTAACGCTTTTAAATGGACGACCACTACTACGTCCGCTTCTTGCGTTTGTTTGTCTAACAGACACAGGAAAAGTAATTTGACCGTCAAACCAGTCCAAATACTTAATCAAATAAAAGAACAACTCTATTAACACCGAATATTAACAATAAGCACTTTTTAAAGTCAAGCAAGTTAGTGAATGAATTGTCAATCGCGATCAAATCTGACTGGTCAAATTCGGGAATCCCTGACGTTGGGCTAGGGGATTCCCAAACGGTGTAAGTCAATAGGGCCATTTTCTTGGTAAGCCCTCTAAGACCGACCTGACACACACAAACAAGCGGGATTCTGTGCACAGCAAAACCAATGAAACAACCTAGATGTGTGTTGAAACCTAATCATAAATGCAATGAACATGTACCAGAACCTATACGAAAATCTATATATGAATCTTTTCGATCACTGGAAACGTTGGAAGAGCAACGGCAATTTATAGTTCAACATGTGCAACGGGAGAAAAAGGATCGATCAACAACACAGCTTCCTTCTCGTAGACAATCAACGAACACGTATCGTTTCACCATACATGAAAATATACAAGTAAAAGTGAGCCGCGATTTTTTTTGGACACATTAAATATTACGGATGGCATGGTTAGAGGAACTTTGAATAAGATTTCTCCAGAAGGTGTTCTTGAATCTGACAAAAGAGGGAAGAAATCTCCACCTAACAAACTTCCCGCTGACAAGTTGAATGAACTAAAATCTCATATATTTTCGTTCCCTACCATGGAATCACATTATTGCAGAAGCAGCACAGAGTACAAGTTTTTGGACGCTTCACTCAGTATACAAATAATGCATACACTGTATAAGCAACTCTGTTTAGAAACCGGCACTGGACCGGCTTGTTTATAAACATACAGAAAAAATTTTAGAACATAAAAATTGAAATTTCATGTACCAAGAAAAGATCTGTGTAAAAATGCATTTCTCACAAAAATTAAGGATCCGCTGACATGGAAGAACATTCAAAACACCTCAACCGAAGAGATAACGCATATATCCGTCGAGATGCTGACAAGCAACAAAGAGAATATAATCACTACGTTTTAAGAGGCGGGACTCCCATACTAGCGAATGGAATCAGTTTGCATGGCAAACTCATACCAACATAAACGACAAAGAACTGTCAAAGAACAATACTACCAATATAACGGACTAAAATAGTGGAGCTGCTGTACATTTGCGTTTTTTATCGATATCGATAAAATGAAGGAGGTTGAAATATGGGGTCATGTCGATTACAATTTTCATAAGTAGGTTAAAGTAAGATTGAGTCCATATTTAAGTCGTATGTTACAATGGATATTTCAAGTGGATTAATAGATGATTAGACTTAAATATGGACCCGAAATAAAACAGTACATAGTTTAATTCTTTAATTATTTTATTATTTTGCGATGCCTTGTTGTTGTGATTTTTTAACCATATCGGCAGTTGATTGCTCCGATTTTGCAAAAGAAAGATTTTGAAGGTGGCACTCATTCCTTATTAAAAGGTGACTCAGACGAACCAGCAATATATTCAATAGATGATCTTTGTGATCATTACAGATCCATTGAAAATTGTCACATTGAGTTAACATGATCGTGACTGCTTGCTGAGAGATATTTTTTTCATGAAGAATTGGTTTAACTTGGTTTTCAAAACATGAAGTTACTGTGTCTACTAACATGCATAAATTAAATGTGGGATATGTAAGACTTCTTTTGTCTTGCCACCATTCCCGAAGTTTAATGTAGCTGTACATTGGTGACTCACACTGTTCCTCGTTTTGAGTTTTTAAACTTGACTTGCATCCCTCACATTGCCATCTTAATTTTTTTAGTACCACCGAGGCTAAATATCGCGCGACATACACAGTAGGCTGTTTTTCAAATGCTTGGAATAAGGTGTTTTCGATTTCCAGAAATTCTGCATCATCCTCAAATTCAAAATCATCGGGTAAATGTACAACTGGCACTTCGGCTTCCTCTGATAGACGTAGAACAGGAGCTTCAACATCTTCAGATGATTGCACTGCGGTTTTTTCTGTTTTTTTTACACTTTGAAAAAAATCCTCAAAGTCTATCACAGCTTCGTTTTCGTCCTCTTCGCAGTTTGCTCCTCGACTCAGTGGCGTACTTAATTTAGTCAGTATATTTGACTTTAAGGCAGCTGAGAAGTGATGGCACGTTGGGTTGCTATTTGTAGGGCAATGCTGCCTTATCATGCCAAAAAGGTTTTCTAAGCTATCTTGGTTTAGCTGCCGAAGATTTAAGTATTTGAATCCTTTGGATTCAACATATTTCCAAATGTCTTCCAATGATGTTAAGGAAGTTACGTAACCCTGTACACATCGTACGTTCTTCAGTCTTAAACTGCTGTCAGACTTTAGGAAATACATTGTACTGATTATTTGTTTATGATGTCTCCACAATTCTACATGGTTTGTTTTTTTCGAAACATTCTCCCTTCTTTGCTTGATTATATCTTTTCTAGACGAGGGTCCATTAGTGCAATCGAAGAGCTTGTCAAGATCTTCTATGATATGGGCAGTTTCCAAGATCTCCTGAGCTTTAACATCATCGCCGTATTTCTCCGCCATAAGTTTTAAAATAGCAGCGACGGTATTACTAAGCACTTGAGCAGCCAGCTTTACTTTCATTTTTGAGCGAAATGAAGGATTAACGTGTACAGAAGTTAGTTTTTTAAAATGTAACGTGCTTTGGTTTTTTTCCGCTACTTGTAAAAGATGAGACCACTTTCCTTTTTTTCCGTTTATAATAACTTCTCCTCCGTTGTGAAAATTGTTTCTGATTGATTTGAATAAATGTGGTACATCGAACATTATGTATACTTTCATATCATCCGATATAAAGTAATTGGATGAGGTTGGGACGCCACACCACGTCTTCAATAAATTCAAACTTCCAATGTTTGTGGGTCCTTGGTCACATACTGTGGTAACCACTTTATAACCAATATCATCGAGAGCCTTTATTATTTCCTTAATAATCCCAGCAAGGTTTTGGGATGATATTGTTCCTTTGACAAAATAATATGCAATTGGTTGCTTTAGTTTTTTGTGCAGACCCTGTATCATAAATACTAAGGCATGATTTGCTATTTCTGAAGACCTGCACTGATTTTTACCCAAGTCTACATATCCCTCTACTTTGTCTGTTCTTGGATTGTATATAAGACGTTTTTTTAAACTTATTTCGTCAAACAGTAAAGCACACAACCTGTCTTTTTCGTTTAGTTTTGCAGCCTTCTTTTTTAAATGATCCATAATAGTGGAGCTGATCCCTGGCTCTAAATCTATGCTTTGAAGCAGAGTTTGTAATGTTCTTATGCTAGGTAATGCTATCAAATGCTGTAGATGTCTATATGTGCGAGGTGATTTTTTATATATAGCAATAGCCAAAGCCTTTTCCAACGGTGTCCATCGTTTTCCTCGAGCATTTCTATCGTGATTGCGTATGTATGCATTTATAAGTGTTTTTAGTGCCAATGACTTGATACGGGGCATTATATTTCCTTCTCGCAAAATTGAAATTTTTTGTTTGTATAAATCAATTTTTTTCAGTAATTTTTTTCTTCGAGGTGTAACATCTAAATCTGTAAGGAAAAAATAACTAAACATTAATTTCAATAAAAAACACAAACATTAAGAAAAAAATCGGCATTAGAATAAAGATTAACTTATCGGCCTGTTAAAAGTTTTTTTAAAGCTAAAAAAAACCCAGAATTTAAGTCAAAAATAGGCAGATATAAATACACGGTGTTGTTTACCTGTGCGAGATATTTTTATTCTCTTAGGTGATTGAAGGATGCTCTTCTTTTTTGTGCAATAATCATGGTCAAGTATATGCGGCTGGCCTGATGTAACTGATTCTGTGAAAATCAATTAAACAATTAAATGAATTTGGTCGCAAGGAATTATTTTCTCTAAGATGCCTAAATTCTAATTCTCAACATTTGTTCTGAAAATGTTAAAGAACAGTGTGTCAATTATAAGTGCTTGTTTTATTGTTTATATGATAGTTGTATTTAAAATAATTATAAAAACAAAATATTTGTGGACAATCTCACACAGATCAATCTAGCCCCAAACTAAGCAAAGCTTGTACTATGGGTACTAGGCGACAATAAACATACTTATATAGATAAGTAAATGCTACCAAAACGGAAGCTAATATTTAAAAAATAATAATACTTATATTTTGTCCCTCAAATTAGAAGTCACCTGTGTGTATATAAGCTTTATTTACCTGAACTGTGTGACCTTTTTCTTTTAAATGATCGGGATATTTTTTTGTTACTCAACCCTTGAGATATAAGCCGCTGTTCATCAAAGTATGATTCTGTAAATATTCAAAGCAAGAGATTATGATTAAAACACTGAAGATTGATTGATTAAAACTATGATTAAAATACTTCAAGAGATTAAACTGGGAATTACCTAGAACTAAGAATTACCTGAGTTGCTAGGCCCCGCTATTGCTTCAGCTTGTGGTAGTAATACTTCATTGTCATTCACTTCAACATTACCAAAAACATTCAGCGGAATTTCACCGGAGAGTGGGACAGCTTTAACATGTTTTAATGGTATGGCTTGAGATGATAGCTGCTGTTCAGGAATATATGATTCTGTAAATATTAAAAATACAGTAATTAATCCTTTAATTGTCCTTATAGGTACAACTGCTAAATTGAGGTTAAAGAATTACCTGATTTACTAAGTCCACCAATGGCTTCTACTTGATGTAGTGATACTTCATTATCACATATGACCGGATCATGACTCGCAGCAATGTCAATGTTTGAATAAACATGACTTGGAAAGTTAAGCAGCAATTCATCAGAAAGTGGATCAGCTTTTAAATTTTTTGTTGGTATGGCAGACTTTTTAAGACGATTTTTTTTCTTATTAAAAGCTCTGTTCTCGAAGTGATCTTCACATATATATTTCAATGTATGTAATTTTTCTATTGGAACATATAATAAATCTTCTTTTCCCACAAATTTGACCCACTCCCGGCATCTGAAACATTAATTAAAACTGAGTAACATTTTAGTTTATTCAAGGACCTTAAATGATTACTGGTCTCAAAAAAGGGGAATAATGTTTATCATGTATAGATAGCAGGTAATTTTTCAGTGAATGTGTTCAAAAAAATTGTTTGATTATTATTTTATTTACTTAATATATTAAAAACAAATAAACAAGCTATGTAATACAATATTTTTTTATCATAAGAAGTACAATTATGGAATAAAGTAATACATATAACTAATTTGAGAAGATATATACATCTTTATAAATTTAAAATGTATACAAATTAACCTATTGAGGAAACTAGGAACTAATTAAATTGCATTAGCTTATTATAAAATTCCACTTTATGTAATTATTTGCACGGATATCGATAGTTACGGTACATCTCTAGTACACAATGTAAGGGATATTAAATATCAAATTTTCTTTATTTATATAGCCTGCTGCACAAAAATATGATCAAAAGTATCTATAGCAATACTTACCGGTTTTCATCCAAGGGAAATTTCGCCATAAACAATCTTTTTTCGCGATTTTCACGACTAGATCTATTTCCACAAATTTCACATGTTATAAACCGTCTTTTCGGTGGCATTTTATTAAAACGTATTCACGTAAATCACATTCACTACTCGAGAAAGCCAAGACACCTGAATTATCTAGAAATCGAAAGAAATTTAAAGAACAAAACATGCGAATCGTATTGACAAGCAAAACAATATGGCTGACAGTTGACTTGACAGATAAACTCGACTGACGTTTTGTTTTAGTATTGTGGCAATGATTTGCCATGTAAAGTCCATATAATTTTTTTTTTGTTCCTAGTTGCGTTAGACTGACAAGCAAGCAGCAAGAAATGATGTCAATACATTAGCATTTAACTTCGACCTAGAGGCTGTCCTTCAAACACCTAAAGGAGCAGCTGGGCCCTTCTTTTACGTCCGGAAGCTAGCAGTCTACAATTTGACATTTTATAAGTTTGGTGACCTAGACGTAGACTGCTATACTTGGGACGAAAATGAGGGTAAATGTGGCAGTGTTGAGATTGCAACCTGTGTGTACAAATATATCTTAGGTAAGGACGGTGTCACACATGTTATGATGATGTCAGACAATTGCGACGGACAGCAAAAAAACTATCATTTTTGTTATATGCTTTTGCATCTCGTCACAACGCACGAAACTACTGAGTTAGTTGATCATGTATTTTATGAACCAGGCCACAGCCACATGGAGTGTGACTCCGTTCACTCAAAGATAGAACAAAAATATAAAAAAATACCGATCTTTACACCAGATGGTTGGATCCAGATCATGAGAACTGCAAGAACGAATCCCCGACCATTTAATGTGAATGTCTTGGCCCATGATGAGTTTATGAATTTTAACCCTAACGAGGTCAAATTTGCACAGGAGACGAAACGTTTAAGGAAGAAAAAGAAGAACAAGAGCAACGAAACTGAGGAAAACGGGAGACAAGATGAATCTGAAGATGCTTTAAAATCAAAGTTCAATGATGCGGTATGCATTCAATACAGAAAAAACAGTCCAAAATCAATATTCATCAAAACTAATTACAATGCCGCGACCTTCATAGAAATTAAAATAAAATCTAAAAAGGGAAAAAACTACCGCGATCACACCTGTGCCTACGTATAATGCAAGAATACCTATTTCAAAGGCCAAAAAACAGGACCTCCTGAAACTTTGCCAGGACAATCAGATACCCAAATACTATCACGCTTATTACGCAATCTCCCCGATTCGGATGGTGTCGTAGATCGCTTGCCAGAACCTGATATTGACGAAAATCTTGTATTAACTGCCAAATGAAAACATAAAACACTATCATTTCTGTTTTATTTGATATCGCTATCTATTCCTATTTTACTTAACGCTTGTAGTAAATAAAAAGACAAAAAGTCAGTAACTTTACTTGTCAGTAGATAAGAATAAATCCTAATCATAAAGTTTCTTATTTTTTGCCAGTCAAGTAACTGACTTTTTGTCTTTTTATTTATATAAAAGATAATATATAAAATAACGTTTTCCGTAAAAAGGGCTCTTACCATAAGAGTGAAATTTGTTTTATTTCTATTACTCCCTAGGGAATATCACTTTTCTATTACTCCCGCTACGCGCGCAAGTAATGGCGCGCTTAGACAGCAAGTGTGATGAAAATATTATTTTAGGTAACATGCAATACGTTTTAGACGATGTACAATAGTATTACGTCATTGAAAACAAAAATAAATACAGATTCGCAACTCTATCTAAGCTAGCAAATGAATGGTAAAATCTTACCTTTTTGTTTCTTTCTATGGAGGTGCAAAATTGCGAATCTTCCTTTTCAAATTCAAATTCAAATGTTTTATTGCGTTTCATGTGTAGGTACATTTGGTGCTTATATATAGCTAAAAGCTAAGTACAGTATCAACATGAACCCTGAGAGGGTATAGCAACTTTAATTATTAACTAAGTATGACAAGATAAACAACTATTAATTAATCTAAATCTAAATAACAAACATTAATGTTGATAGACAATAGTTTTATCAACTCACTAATTAAAATGGACAATATATTTCTAGCTTAGAAATTCTTGGATGGTATAGTATGGTTTGTTAATTAATTCCGAAACCCTACGAAATAACGCAAATCTAACACATTGATAAAACACGTACTTTAAAAACATTGAGTGAAAACAGAATTATTATAACTACATAAACAGCCGAGAGAAAAAAAAACAAATTAATAAAAATCGCTCCCCTGTAAAATTGATTTTTGCAGTTGTCTTAGTTTAGCATGGGAACGACGATATGTTTCGGTGTGGATATATGTTTCAGTACGTTGTCCTATTTCAATCGAGTCATAGAACTTTCACACGCAGTGCAGTATACAGGGTGTAATCGATAAGTGTTTACAGGCCATAATTCCGTAAATATAGCAGATATCAGAAAACTTCTAACCGATATCGAAAGTACGTTACCCAACGAGTAAAATTACACTAATAACATTTTTGAAATAAAATCAGAAATATCACAAATATTGACTTCAAACCTTTCCATACATTTAGTAGGTAACCGTTCATTCAAAGACTAGTTTAATACGACCGAGGCACTTCACCGTTATCAAATGATTCATGATTTTCCTTATGTTAACCACTTACTCCATATCAATTAATTATCATTTTCAAGTATTTACACTTACGGATTTATTATTATCTAAGGGCTTTAAATTAATACTAAAGTCAGATATTTTCATTCGAATGTTATAAAGCCACAGACGGAGTTTCACTCCGCAATTCGCCGAGTAGGTCCGTGTGTTGATGAAGTGCATAGTACAAAAAAAAGTTTGGCTTATCAAACCTTTTCTCTAGACTAGACGATAATTGTTTAAAAAAAGAAAAAGTTTTTTAAATTCCCGCCAATTTACATTTTTCAATTACGGAAACATAAAGACATACTCGTTACTGTGAAAAAATGGCATATTCTAATATTGAGAAAAGGGAAATGTTAAAACAAGGGAAAAGGGATATGTTAAAACTTTATTATAAATGTGATTGTAATAGCAGAACGGCTATCACTGCCTACAGAAGAGTAGAAATACGTATTTACTAAAACTCGATAAAAATTTAGTCGAATTTGGGTCCTTTACAACAAAAAGATGTGTGAGAACAAGAGATCCTCAGTTTAACAATATCATTAATTACGTATTAGAAAATCCACTAGAATCGACGCGTTCAGTGGCTCGCTTGTTCCCGGTATCCCATAATTATGTGCACAAATTATTAAAGAAACGGAAATACAAGGCATTTAAGATAAAACCTGTTCAAACGCTTCATAACGATGATCCTGGTCGTCGCCGTGTCTATTGCAACTGGTTAGTGAATAATTACATTGACGTAAAGTCTATTTTATGGACCGATGAATCAAATGTTTCAAACTGCGGCATTTACAATAGAAAAAAAATCGCATTATTGGGCGATAGAAAATCCTCGAGAAACTACTCAAGTTAGAGCTCAAGTACGATTCTCAACGAATGTGTGGTGTGGTATTCTTGGTAACAGAATTATTGGGCCTTATTTTTATGGCGGCACATTGACTGGACAGAAATATTTTGAATTCATACAAAACGATTTGCAGCGTCTCCTGGAACAAGTTCCAGACGAAGAACGAAGGTTGATAATTTTCCAACAAGATGGAGCCCCACCACACAACGCACGTATTGTAATGGACTTTTTACAAGACCATTTTACTGGCTTAATAGCCAATAATAGTGAGACTCCTTGGCCAGCAAGATCCCCGGATCTCACTCCGTGTGACTTTTTCTTATGGGGATTCATAAAGGATAATATCTACGCTGAAAGAGTGCACAGCCTAGAAGAGCTAAAAAATCGTGTACGCCGTGCCATTGCTCTAATTACCCCGCAAATGTTAGCAAAAGTTCATTTAGAAACAATTAAGAGGGTCCGTGTATGTAAGGCACAAGAAGGAGGTCACATCGAGCACTTGTTGTAAATAAAATATTTTTTCATTAAATGTTAGATTATTTCATAAACGGTAGTATTATTATTTTATTACAATGTAATCGTACAAATAACAAATCTCTAACAGTTTTATCTCTTACGACACCCGACATTCTTTAAGATAATTCTACATTCAGATAACGCTAAAAGATCTAATAAGAGCTCGGGTAGATGTGATTGAAAATAAAAACACGGACACCAATACCAACGCCCGCAAAATCGCTGCATGGAAGGAAGTTTTAAACGGGTTGGTAGGTACTCATCATATAAATTAGTATCAATAATATTATTTATGACTATATTTTCCTAGTTTCACACAGTCAATATTACCGCTACAAATAAGTTATAGTATAACAATAAAATATGCAAAATAGGCGCTAGCCGTCGAGTTGCGGAAACCAGCCCGTGATACTATACAATGCAATACAAGTTATAGTATTGCTCTATTGTTAATATGTGTTCTTCTTATGATTCTAGATTTAATTCCATGCGGAATGGCGCTGAACGCACAATAACCCAATTAAAGAGCCAGTGGGGTTGCTTAAAACTAGCTGAAAAACGAAAAATTTCAGAAGAAAGGAAGGCGAGAGTAGCGACCGGTGGAGGCCCGCCACACTTACAATAAATCATCGGATATTTATTTTAAATACCTATCTAAATATAATTAAGTATCTCTGGATACATATTTAATAATAATCAGATGAATAAACGATATAAAAAACTACACACCAAATCAGACTTTCATACCTTTACCTATCTTTTCTCTTCTGCCTACTTTAAACGCATGGTTATGCTCCTGTCAAAAATCAGCTGATCCAAATTTTGGCAGCCATCTTGTTAAATAAGAAGTTATAAGACCGTTATAGAAGGGTCCTCGGCTCTATAACTTTCGGGGGATTTATAGTAGGTTTGAGCGGCTGAATAGCGCTATTGAACGTTTATGAATAACGTTTTTAGCCATCCGGTCAACAACGACCCATCAGCGGGCGCGTAACTTTTTATGAATAAGGCCGTAACTCTTCACCCAGTGTTCTATAAATGAAAAATGTTGGAAAAATCTTGAGGACGATGAAAACCATTTTGAGAAAAAATAATTACAGAGTTTTTGGATACATTAACCTCAAGTTTTAAAGAATTCGTGAATAAGCTATGAATATTGCTCAGACAACTATTCATGATAGATTCGCCAGTTTACGTATAATACAAGATCATCAGCATATAATAAATGCTTGACAGAAGATGGGATTTGTTTCATGAAACAAACCAAACTCAAAACGAAGATAAGAGGAGACAATACAAAACCTTGAGGAGTACCCCTTGTAGAAATTCTAGATCCTATTAACGTAGATTAAATTTTTAACGTAAGAAGTCGGTTATTAAGAAAATTGTATAACCAATGCAAAATTCGACCCGGAAAACCCAATTTAGATAAACTTTTGATAAAATATAAGTGGTTTATTACCCTTTGATATCTAAAAAAACAGCTAAAGTATACTGGTTACTGCGAAAATTGTTCTCAATATCCCCGATATTGAGAACAATTTTGAGAAGAATTTTATAAGCAAGCTTAACCCTTTTCTTGGCATGGCATCCTACAAGATACATTTAACTTCAAAAAAATTTCGACGTGCGACGACTTAAGTGATTCTGAACGCACCAGTATTTTTAAATTTTGTCTTTATTTCTGAACGTGTACATTGCAGTAAGAATTATATTGGCAACACTGTTTAAACGTCAAAACGGATAGATTCACCGGCTGCACCATGCTCACGCGCAAGAAGGTAAGAAAATAAAAATTTTGGCTTATTTTATATACAAAACTAGAAAAAAAGAGTTTGATTTGTAAACTAAAGGATATTTCGGTTAGGAAAAAGTGAATTGTGTGTAATATACCTTGCATCACGTTTGTGATATTGACCTGCAAACTTTATGTATCCTGCAAGACACATTGCCTAGTTACTGGTGAATGTTGCGTTTTTTTGAGTGTATCTTGTAATGCACATTGCCAAGTTCATGCTATTTGTGGTCAATATAACGGTGTATCCTGTGGTGCACATAGCCATTTTCATGTGTTTCTTCATTTCTAAAGTTTTCACGCTAATATGCTTGCCAAAATGTAACAAAGTGATATATGAATGTCAAATTACATTGGCATGGGTGATATCTCCTTTTTTGACAAAGAGAGTGATCGAATATACACTCTAATGACATTTGAACACCTATTTCACTACTCCATGCATAAAAATGTACTTTTTATTTATTTTGGGGCCTGTGATTGTTTTGTGCTTTGCATGTTATGCGTGTGTTTGTATTTATAGGGAGGCAGGCGACCAACTTTTTACCGAGCTAAAAAAATACTGGCTTTGGTGCCAAAGCCTGGCATCGGCTCGGATATAGATGAATCATCTGACTCAGAGCCAGAAATCCCATCAGTTGTGTCGCGGCTTGATACTAACCATAACAAAGATAGTGATGATGATAGCTCTCCCGCCCCTTCATTAACATCTTCATTCGAAAATTTGCACATTTTATCAGATGACGATATACCTGAATTGCAAGACACTGATATCCAACCGGCACCATCTCCGCTTAGTCCTGCTGCACCATCACCATCTCCGCTTAGTCCTGCTGCAGCAACACCATCCCCGCTTACTCCAATGGTATATGTAACATCATCACCATTAACACCGATTGCACCAGCAGATTCACCTCTAACACGTCGCACGTTACGTCAAATTCCTTCGAACATTAGGAACAATTTTGAGCTGCCTCCCCTTTCAGTAGCTTCATCTTCGACAGGTGTGCCATCTCCAAATCCACTGACCCCACTGTCTACGCGGTCTAGACTACGTGGTACTGGTCGAAATGTTCCTAAACGTTTGCAAAGGGGATCTATATCACAACGTAGCATCAGGGTACAAAAAAAACAGAATTTAAATGGACTAACAAGAAGTTTTTGCACCGTGCTGAAATAACTGAAAAAGAATTGCCTATTGCTGACTCAGTGAAGACTCCGCTACAATATTTTGAGATGTTTTGTACCGAGGACATAGTTGAAATGATAGTAAGTCAGACTAATTTGTATTCCACACAGGTTACTGGAAAATCCATAAATGTCACTGTAAATGACATAAAAGATTTCATAGCTATGAACTTGCTAATGGGCATAGTAAAGGTACCAGCATATACGGACTACTGGTCAAAAGAATACAGATATGCACCTATAGCCGACACTATGTCGTTAAAAAGGTTTCAAGCTATTCGTAGCTATATTAATTTCAACAAAAACCTTCTTGATGACGGCGATCGATACTATAAAATTCGACCTTTGGTTCAGATGGTTCGCGAAAATTTCGTCAAGGTTGATCACGAGACTAGATTTAGTGTGGACGAAATGATGGTACCCTATAAAGGAAAAAAAGCAGGCAACCGTAAACAGTATGTCAAGAACAAATCCAAAAAGTGGGGCTTTAAAATATTCGTGCGGGCTGGTGTATCAGGGTTCATCTCTGATTTTGAAATATATGGCGGCGATGACACATTCCGTTTCCATGATTTTACACCAGTGGAGTTAAATATGGGATTAGGCGCCAAAGTCGTGATTGCTCTTTGCAAAAGTATTCCGGAGCCCGCTTGCTCAGTTGTTTATTTCGACAATTATTTTACGAGCCTTGAACTGATATGCTATTTGCGTGAAGAGATGGGAATATTTTCCCTTGGAACAATACGGTCAAACAGGTTGCGTGGAGCAGAAAAAATATTACCAACTGACAAGGTCTTAAAAAAGAAACCTAGAGGATCGCACTCGCAAGTTGTGTGTAATTCGAACAAGGTAGGTGTCGTCAAGTGGTTCGATAATAAATGCGTGACTACAGCCAGCAGCTTTGTCGACGCAAATCCCATGAGTACCATAATGCGATATGACAAGAATTTAAAGCAGAGATCTTCAGTACCATGTCCTGAAATTATTAAGCAATATAATGCTCTAAAGGTCTATTAAGCAATAGACCTCGCGGATATGTTGATTGCCCTGAATAGGATGGAAATGAAAAGCCATCGCTGGTACTTGCCTATAGTATCACAGATACTTGACATGTGCCTTATCAACAGTTGGCTGTTGTATCGTAGGCATAGTAAGGATACAACAACACGGCTGTTGACCCTGAAAAAATTCCGTTATAACATTTCACAAGATCTGATAAAGTGTGGTCGACCATTTTCAGCAACCACCAACGACAACGCCGGTCCCCTCCTTCCAAAACCATAAAGGCTCCTGTAGTTCCTAGACCCACAGCAGATGTGCGACTGGATAAATATGACCATTTCCCCATATTTGGAG
This sequence comes from Thaumatotibia leucotreta, assembly GCA_025490895.1. Taxonomy (NCBI): domain Eukaryota; kingdom Metazoa; phylum Arthropoda; class Insecta; order Lepidoptera; family Tortricidae; genus Thaumatotibia; species Thaumatotibia leucotreta. The sequence goes on from JALPQI010003288.1 coordinate 70,658, forward strand.
CCAAAATGAGGTGCAAATTGTGCAAAAAGGGGCAAACAACGGTCCGTTGCACAAAATGTGCGTTAACCCTATGTTTAACACCGAGCCGAAATTGTTTCGTTGTGTTTCACACGGTATAAAAGTTTAATTTTTGCAATGTTTTAATTGTGTTTATTTATGTCTTGTGTTGTTTTTGATATGTCTTTTGATTAAAATGCTTCTAATTGTGAATTATTGTATTATTTGCACGTTCCTGGCAATGGGTACTCAGGGATACATTGTTCAAGTAACTGAAATTACCGTAAACTTGGCAATGTATCCCGTTAGATACACATAATGTTTTCAAAAATACACATGCAAGATTTATTTTTGTATTTTTTTCTAGTCCTCGTATACCTTATGGATCAAAATTTTTGACCGCATTCACGAAAACCAAATTTTTTTTTTTGCTAAGTAAAGGGTTAAGTTATCTATTGTACTTTTTCCTTTGCGAAAACCATATTGAGTACTTGGAATGATATTGTTATTTTCCGTAAACCACTCTAATCTATTTTTTAACATGGTTTTAAAAACTTTAGCAAAACATGAAGTTAGGAAATAGGCCTATATGAATCAACATAATTTGGATTCTCATAAGGCTTTAATATCGGGACTACGTGCTGCAATGTCCATGTTGAGGGAATACTATTATTTTGAAATAAATCAGTAAATATTTTGCACAGAATATCCTTTGCTTGTTGAGGTAGATTTTTAATCACTTTATAGGTAATTAAATCTGGACCGGGCGAAGACTCTTTTTTGTTTTCCAATGCAGCTGCGAACTCGCTAAATGAAAATGGATTGATTAACCAGCGGGCCTTCGAAACGCCTAGATTTTTAAAGTGCTCCTGCAAGTCATTAGTTGAAATATGAGAATTATGATTAGCAATTTTATCTAAGAACGATGTAGCATTTGTTTGGTCTTGAAAACAACTTGGAGATGAAGCAACAGAATTATGTTTAGCATGTTTAAATTTACGTATATAATCCCAAATAATTTTACTCGATGTCATTCGATTAAAAGAAGAACAAAGATTAGACCAACTTTCTCTTTTGATTTCAAATAAAGTTTTTTTCTTCAAAGCATCAAATTTAGGCGCCAAGGAATTTCAAAAATATCTGAACAAGTCTGTAATGTCTAGACAATAGAGTCGTGTTCAGATATTTGTGACTACCTTGAATGCTCCGATATATCTGATGCCGACTGTACCCATCTATTTGTTAACACACCTTCTGAAGAAATAAAATGAATAAGTATTGTAAACAAGTTGTTTTATGTTTTATATAGATGGAAGGATATATATAAATAAGGTGCATTGGAATAATTTCTAGAAGTCAAAACTTACCTAACTTCGAAAATTGCATTTAAAATTACTTGTATGTATCTCAAAAAGTTACTAAAGTTCTCATATTAACAGTTTATTGCTTAGAATGATTATGTTGAAGACTCATAGAAAAAGTATTGTATACAACCGAAACATAATTACGCTGATTTCAGTCTCGTACCTTAATTAGGCACGGTACTCGACTGAAAAACACTTCATTATGTTACAATTGCATAAAATACT
>JALPQI010003289.1:0-41902 GCA_025490895.1 Thaumatotibia leucotreta
TGATGTTTTAAAGAAGAAGAGATACTTATACCTTATACATTGTAGTGTAAAAGAGATAGCCATATATTTCCATTCATCGTTCGTGTTTTCGTATTTGGCTGGTTTATAGAACGGAATGAAAAAGTTACAATGTTGCCTGTTTAAAACTAAGAACTCTCAGATTAATTAATCCAGAGTTATTTTTTCATGGTGCAACAGAATTTTTGGGTTAAAATATTGAAGAGTTAACTCGGGATTAAATAACTCTGTATTTGTTTATTTAATCCATTAATCGGTGCAAGTGGCCCTTAGTAACGGATACAATTAGGTTTTACACGATACGTTAACAATTCTATCGCCCTCGCACTTATTGATTAGAGCGAGCGCGATGGACTGCTGTTTATTATTTATTTATTACACAATAAGGATACACATAGTTAGTATTCATAGGCCACAAAACTGTAATGTAATATTTACAGGTACGAAGCCTGTGGCGAATTTATTTTTGTACATACCTGACGAAGAATGCAAAGTGAATTTAAAAGAAATATTCATTAATTTATTTTGTAATTATATAAATGAACGGTAAAAAATTATATAACTCCTCTGATTTTTGAGGCACTTCAGTCTCAATTTATTATAATTAAATAATACATGCAATAATATATCAAAATCTTTCCTTATATTGTATCTGTATTACTTTGGCGTCCCATAGTCTGATGAGCTGTTTCATAGGACGTCAAAGAAATGCGATTTTAGTGCAGATGGCCCTCCAAAGTTTTGGACCTGACGTAAAATGAGCCACTTCTCGCACTAGAGCCTAAAAAAAGGTACCATCTGTACTAAAATAGTACATTACGACACAAGTGCGAAAATTATGAAATTCGAAACGAGTGGCAATGTTTTAAAACACGATCGATAGGGAGTGTTTTAAATCGACACGAGTTACGAATTTCGCTTTTGCACGTGTCTCGTACGACAATTTTTAGTGCAGATAGCTCTCCGAAGTTTTGGACCTGACGTAAAATGACACACTTCTCGCACTAGAGCCTAAAAAAGGCACCATCTGTACTAAAAACATGCTTTTTAGTTGCTATTAAAAACGCTTTTTAGGCGTATTGACAATGTCCGCGGCCAAGGAGTTTAGCAAGTAATGTATTCGTTTCCTAAGTGTCCTACGTATCGAGTAAAAATTTGCGTATTCGTTACTAGACAACTCATGGTACCTACGGCTATTGCAGAGCATTTTGCATTCACTTAAGTGCAAATGAAAAATGCTGCCATCTTTTGTTGGTGCCCTTTATTTTATCTGCACCGTTCCCCGTTTCTTTTAGTCATTCGACAATTGAAATATTCCTAGAATTTATAGTGGAAAGTAGGTACTTTTCAATTACTTACAATTGGTGAAACATAAAATTATTATTGAATTTAATATAGTTCAGGATTCGCCATGTTATGTTGTATTCAATATTCCTAATTTTAATCATTACAAACTATTTATTATTAAAGAACGAAATAAAATAAAAACAAAAAATATAAGAACTTAATACTTACACTACCTATAAATGATTGAAATCAAAATTTAGATAAATATTAAATTATTTTTTCAGGAAAATAAACAATCTTGACCTATAAATAAAAACATTGGCCTAAATAGCCAGCTTAGGATTGAAAATTACTTATTTTAAATAGTTGTTATTAAAGATGCCCTCATTTTGCCTAATGTCCATTTTTAGGACAGCTAATATTCACTCATTAACGCAAAAGTTTTTCTGTTTAAATTTATTTTTCCTGGCCATAAATTGAAAACAGAATGCTTCTGAATTATAAATACCAGATGTATTACTTACATTTTTCTCCAGTAGTGTGACTACTGGAGAAAAATTAAAAGTACAAATCAAAATATTTAGTTAATAAATAATTTGATTTGTGTTTTCGCAATATGTTCAATAGAATGCTTCTGCTTTAGAAAAATACCTATGTAATTTTATCTCGAGGATACTGCTTTAAATAAATAACACTTAATATTTATTTTGTGGGAGAACAAATGGTTTTATTAAAGAAATTTGAGTTTTTTTCTTTAACTAATTCATGTAAGTACCTTATCCAAAGCAATTTACAGAAAATACGCCGTAAAATGATAGTCGCCCCCACTCTTATCCTATCCTGACCTTTCCTCGTAGAGCTTATTTTACAATACTGCGTGTATGTAATTATGGCTACTACGACGTAGAAGCAAGAAATAAAGACGTTAAAAATTCAAAATGTTTACGAAATAATTCATGTTTTTGTTTTGTTTGTTTTGAAAACTATCGGGATCAAATCGGACTGACCTTTAAGGGTGAAGACACATAATATATCAGCATGCGTACGCATTTTGTCTAATGAAATTGGCCGTTTAGTATGAAACGCGTAAGCATACGTACGCGTGCGAAAAGCTGGACGCGGTCCCATACAAAACTGACATTTTTTATGGATAAAATGCGTACGCATGCTGATAAATGTGTCTTCACTCTAAGAAACCAACATAAAACCCTCAGCATAATAACATAGTTTCTGTTGGTGAACCTTAACCAGAGGCGGACTAACGTACAGCAGAAGTAGGATATGCTACGGGCCCCGCACTTCAATTCTAAAAACCTTTTGTTTTACAAAAAAAAAAAACATCACCTAACTTAGAAAGCCGCTATGTATTGGTTGACCCTTTTGCTCGTACAGACATGTTGATAAGACCGAAAGGGATAAACAATACTTATGAGCTCGTTAAATTAGGAGACGTTTATGAATAAGTTAAAATAACAATATGTATTTTAGTAGTAGTAACAAATTATAGGTACATATTTTGGTCGTAACATGCAAAACTTATACTAGTTTCATTTATTATAAGAGATTGGAAAAACGTGCGTCATTGTTCGCAATAATATGAACATGACTCTTAAGTTAATTTAATAATTAATCATTTAATCAATTTCAGAAAATTACATATTTGACACCAGTAACTATGAAAACCTTTTTAAATATTCACCTTAAAGCTTCGAAATCAAATTTCAAGAAATTATTCGTTTGATTATTCATTTTATCAATTTTGGATTCATGTCCATATTATTGCATACAATGACGCACATTTGTCCGATTCCTGTTTATTATACAGAAATCTTATTTATACTGGAACTAATTTCTTAAATGATTGTAAGTCGTAAGAGAGTCGACTAAGGGATTAAAGTGTCACTGACCATTATTTTGATAAAAGATTGATGATGGGCAGCAGCGTCATCATAGTGGACACATTACTGCGATCGCCAATACGCTTGCCCAGGGCGATTATGGGCATTTACCTCCTAATGCGTCTATATGCATAGTTAATAGGAAAGGCCTACGTCCAGCAGTAGACTATCATAGGTAGGCTGATGATGTGATGATGTGATTGTAAGTATTTACAAAATTTCATGATTTTACAATAATAACTACTGGATGCGGGTGGCGCAGGACCGGTCATTGTGGCAATCTTTGGGGGAGGCCTATGTTCAGCAGTGGACGTCTTTCGGCTGATATGATGATGATGATGATGACAATAATAACGCAGTTTAGAAAATCGAGCTTATTGCAGACTCTTAAAAACACGTAACGTCTAAATAGGTTCAACTCATTAACACAGTTCTAAGCTGACGTTATTTTTCTACCGGTTGTTTCAGAAGCCTCAATCCTTATTTGTCGTTTATTTGCCGGCGTCCACAAAGACCATTACGGGCCGGCTGCCCGCTGGGCAGACACGTTGTGTGTAAGCACACTACTTCAACTCCATCACTTGCTTGCAGATATGCCTTGAAGCTCATTAAGGGGTCGAAATTATGGGGGAAATTTTTAACAAGACTTCAGAATTGACATATGGGAACACTTTAGCCAAGGAAAAATCGAATGTTATTGAAACATTTGTATCCAATTTTATTGACTGTCTCGGTATCTTGAACTTACAATGTTTTGGTGTGTAAATTGTATTATGTTTTGTCAGCCTCCGTAGCCTAGTTGGTAGTGACTCTGCCTACTAAGCTGGAGGTTCCGGGTTCGAATCCCGGAACAACACTGGAACAAAGTTTCAGTGTTATTAAACAATTAAGGAGTGATCCCAATTAAGGTGATCCCAACTCCTTCTTACTTGTACACATCATGATCTTGAGTATGTACTATAAAAAGGCATACCCTTGTATCTGAAATCATTTCATATGTTGTTTCGTGGCTCCTGGTTAGGTTACAAGTAACATCGACAAAAATAATTTGTCTTATAAGAATAATCTCATTTATAACGATATAGCAATATAGGTGTACAAATACGTCATTTGTCTTAATAAGAATATTTATTTTAATCTCATCTACAACGACAGATTTGTAAAACAGGTGTACAAAATAAATGTTTCTTATTGTGCATTAATATGTAGACACGCCATTAATTAACAATTTATTCATAAAACGTAATTTTCCTCCCATAATGAAATCCTTAAAGGAAGTAACCTGGAGTGACGTGATTGAATTAGCCGCGTTATGCTCGGAGCAGAACACATTTTCAAAATAAAGATTCTCAGTGTGAAGGGAGAAAACTTATGAAAAGATATAATAATGATGTGTTCTCGAGGGTATGGAGTAGACTAACTCAGAGCGTTCACTTTAATTAATAGCCACTGGATTTTACCATTGCGTTTCATGTATAGGTAAATGTGCAATTCTCAAAAAGCCGTGTGGTGACGGCAGTAAGAATACATTTGTCACCACCCCAACTCCTCCTGCGGGTGTCGTAAGAGTCGACTAAGGGATTAAAGTGTCACTGACCATTATTTGATAAAAGATTGATGATGGGCAGCAGCGTCATCATGGTGGACACATTACTGCGATCGCCAATCCGCTTGCCCAGCGTGGCGATTATGGGCATTTACCTCCTAATGCGTCTATTCATATTCATATTCATATCATTTATTGCGTTTCATGTTGTACATAAGGTCTTATATTATTATTACAAAAGTTTAAGGGTATTATTGTATAAAAATTTGTCCGTTATAAATATTCAAAGTCACATTTAAAGGGCTTCATTTAACATGTATTATGATTAAATATGTGATAACAAAAAGGAACCCGGCAAAATCTGCTGCTCACTTTTAGGCAGTTCAGAGGCGTTATGTTGATTATGTTACAGGCTAGCAGTCCACGAAATTTGTCTAATGCTGCGGCCAGGACATTGGTCTAACGCGACCGGGTTAGCGGAAAACCATACGCGCGAGACGGAGTACCTATATCGGCATCCCGCTCCAACTCATGGATTCACTCGCTGCCTGTCGCCTTAGACCAATGTCGTAGCCGGGCCTTAAGGCGACCGGCGGCGAGCGAATCCATAGATTGGAGCGAAGTGCCGATGTCGGAACTCCCTCTCGCACCTATGATTTTCCACTCCGCCGCCTTAGAAAAAATGTCGTAGCCAGGCTATTAGACTGTCAAGGGTTTAGCGTTTTTTTAATATGAAGTGGCTTATCTTACTTTCCGCATTTCACTAGACGGAGCAGTTGATAAATAGTGACCATTCGCGCGTACTGTACACGTGCTGAAACTTAAACAGAATTATTTGCCAAATTAAACTCCCCAACCTCTCCTTTAGTTTCAAGTATTAATTATACATAAGCAAATGAGACCTACAGGGAATGGCTAATTAGGTTTGTTTTAATTGATTTCGTTATCAAGAGAAATCAAAATTGTGTTAGTAGTGAGTATATATCTTGTTAGTAAATAGATATGTCATAAGGGAGTAACTGAAGTAACGGTGCAAGCAACGAAACTCCTTATTAGTGTGACTTAAAACGGGATATTTACCATTTAAATATAAATTATGCCATCTTAAGGGTGCGGCTACACTGACGTGCAGCGGAGCGGAGCTGTGGGAACTCGACCAATGAGACCGCATCATAGTGTTTCGAATTCGAATCTGAAGAATGTATTTAATTGGTAAATTTTGCACTGCACCGCTCCGCTCCGCGTCAGTGGAGCCGCACCCTAATGATTTTCCACTGAAAGCGGAGCGGACTCATTAATGGCTCCGTTTCACGTTCATCGCTCGCTAAGGACCAGTATTCAGTTGACGGCTGCGAGTCACAGCAGCAGTGAAAGTTAAACGAAACCATTAATGACTCTGCTCCTCTCGCAGTGGAAAGCGGGCATAACGGAGTAGCTGACGAACTGCGAGTTTTAGTTGTCAGTTTTCAGTCGTACTAATAATTTAAACGATAGCTTAAAAATATAACGAAATTAGTTAGTTGTGACAATTCATCCAATTTATTTCTTTGTTTATTTCGATTATTTAATAAGAAAATATCACCACGGGAGGGAGGGGTCCGAAATAGGCCAAAATCGTATGACGTGATTAATGGACAAGCCCTTAAGTAAATAGGAGAGGCCTTTGTCCAGCTGTAGACTGATTATAGGCTGATGATGATGAAGCTTTTCAGCCGAAAATAATTGACAACGAGATGATGTATTTTGCACCCATTCACATTAGTGACATTTCGCTGCGGACATACCAACATACGTATCACATCGAGTAATAACTGCAATTAGCTGATTGCTGGTTTATTAGCTCTTCCCCCGAATCACCGAGTTCCGAGCTTGTAACGGGCTTCATTTGCTATTACAGTTTCAAAGCATAAATATGTATGCAAGGTGTCATCGTATGATTCTTCTTTTTTTTTTTAACAGAACACTTTGTTACGGGTTGACAAGGGGATAAATCAAAAACCGGTATAGCAAATGTGCAAGTAAATACATATATTCCTTAACAATTATAAACTTAGACCTAGTTATCCTAAAATACTAAACTAATTGGACGCCAGGAGCGTTCAGTCTGCTGTTCGACTGGGTGTCGCTGCCTACCCACTGCCAAGTCCTTAGCTAGCTCAGTCTTCTATTAATTTAGAAGATCTTTTAACCATACACCAAAAGGGCGTGACGCTAAGCTAAAACAAATAGTTATATTTACTCCCCGTTCTTCTGAATCATACAAATAAATAACGATAATAATTTCAAAATTCCTTAAGACTAAAACTCACCCCTTTGGTGTAGACAATCTGCACTCACAATATAAAGAAAATATCACTCCCACTGCCTGAATGTCCAGATTAGAATTTAAACAATTTCTGTAAATTACATTTCACATCTTAAATCACAGAGCAGTGGAGGACTCGCACTTGCACACAACCTCTCGTTGCGATTTCAAATCCCAGTGTCCACTTTCTCGAACTGACCGCAAGTATTATTTTAAACGATTTATAACTACACAAATTAAACAAATAAAAATAGAAAAAGCTCGCCGCGGCCTGGGATCGATCCTAGAACCTCTACTTGTAAGTCAACCCCGCAAGCCACTGGACCACCAAGGAATCTATGAAGCGGGCGTAAACAGGTAATCACTTGCAGCCATTGCGCATAAGTTTAGCTTAAATTGAACCTTAATATTAGGACAGAGGGCCCAATACCGTTTGAATAAAACTGTATATTTATTGCACTTACAAACATAACATGCCCCGTCCCTCATTAAAAATAAGGAAACTACATTTTCCTTATTTTTTTACATAGTAGGGTTTCAGATCTTTAATGTGCCAAACTCCTATATTCTTACCCTGCGCATTATTTAACCTAAATACGATATCCGAAAGTTTTTCCACTATGACAGCCCTGTCAAATTTCGGAGCTAATTTAGCCATAAATCTATTACCAGCATTTGACAAATACTTGGTTTTTCTCCAGACTATGTCACCTAATTGAAAAGTACCTGGCCTAGCCTTTTCATTATAATGTTGACTACTTTTAAAATGCGCCCTTTTCAACCTCTCTTGCACCTTATTAAAATTAGTCAACCTTTCATCAAGGGTTTCAACATATTGTGCTGTATCAAAAGTGTTACCGTCTGACGGAATGGAAGTTGGTCTTGCTGAAGGTAGTAAAGCCAAGTTGGAAACCGTGGTCTCACGTCCCAAAAATAAATACGAAGGTGTATATTGTGTCACCTCATGTACAGCTGTCCTGATAGCGTGCCCTAGTTCATCTAAATTAACGTCCCATTCGTTGTGATTTTTGGTCTTAACATACGATGAAATCATTGTTCCTATAACTCTGTTCACTCTTTCAGTAGGGTTACTCTGCGGATGATAGTTAGGAGTGTAACTAATTTCCGAGCCGTATCTCTTAGCTAGATCCGCAAACTGATGAGACTGAAACTGTTTCCCATTGTCGCAAATAATTATTTTTGGCGCACCGTATAATAAAAACTGTTTTTCGATGGCTTCACACATTTTGTCTGCCTTACCTGAACGAAGTGGAAACAAAAGTGTAAACTTACTAAACCAGCATGTAATGACCAGTAACATCGTGTTGCACTTTTTACTTTTAGGGAATGGACCCATGAAGTCTAGTGCTATTGTCTGCCAAGGACCAGTCACATTACGGTGATGTCCCATATGTCCTAACCGTAGATTTTGTGATGCTTTCCTACTAGCACAGCACTCACAATTATTGACGTAGTTTTTGACATCGTTTAACAAATTTTGCCAGTAGAACTTCTGCTTGACTCTAAAACACGTCTTCCTAATTCCCAGGTGACCAGATGTCGGACTGTCATGACACTCTTGTAAAACCTTTGCGCGTAAGGCCTCCGGCACATATAATTTCCATGCATCTTCCTTGTTTGGAAATTGCTTCATCAATATCTTCTTGAAGAGTATCCCGTTTGAAACTGCCCAGTCTGTGTCATGATCGTTATTCGTAATTTGTTCCACCTTATTCCGATACCAAGTGTCCTTTTGACTATCTAGAATCTCGATAATATTTGTCTCGCAAACTGAATCCAATACTACGCCTCTTGACAAAGCATCGGGTACTGTGTGGCATTTTCCTGGCTTGTGGACTATGTCAAAATCAAATTGCTGCAATTTCATTGCCCATCGTGCCAGTCTACCGTGTGGGTCTTTCATTTTGTGAAGCCATAACAACGCACTGTGGTCTGTTACCACCGTAAAACATGTACCATCAATGTATGGCCTAAATTTTTCAATAGAGAAAACGACACTTAAAAGTTCTCTCTCGGAAGCCGAATACTTAACTTCCCTGTCATTCAGTTTCCGACTCAAGTAAGCAACAGGTTGGTCGACATCATTTACTTTTTGACAAAGTACCGCTCCAATTCCTGTACCAGAAGCGTCACAATGAATATAAAAACGTTTTGTGTAGTCTGGACAAGTCATCACAGGTGTCGAAGTCAATAGAGTTTTAAGTCTTACCCAAGCTTTTTCAGCCTCGTCTGTCCAGACCAGCTTTTTCTTCTTTCCTTTAGTTAAGTCATGGAGAGGTGCCGCTACCAACGAAAAATCTTTAACAAACCGCCTATACCAACTTGCCAACCCTATGAATCTTTTTAATTCCGTGAACGTCTTGGGTCTAGCAAAATTTAATATGGCCTCCACCTTCTCAGGATCCGTCCTGAGTCCGTCTTTGTCTACGATATAACCTAGGTATCGCAAACAAGGCCTAGCGAATCTGCACTTGTCCACATTAATAGTTAAGTTGGCTGTCTTCAAAATTGTCATGACTTTCCGTAACAGGCTTAAATGTTCTTCGAAACTCGCCGAACATATGACAATATCGTCCAAATACGTCCATACCTTGCCTTCCTCCGCTTGAAACAGTATGTCCATAAAACGTTGCTGAGTTTGGGAGGCGTTAACTAGTCCGAATGGCATTACTTTAAAGTGAAATAACCCCCTGCCGGGCACGGCAAAGGCTGTTTTCTCTTTGCTGCTGTTTTCCAGAGGTATTTGCCAAAAAGCTGATTTCAAATCTATCGTACTCAGGAATTTAGCATTGCGAAGATTGTCTAATATATTGGCGATTCTAGGTAAAGGGTAGGTATCCCGCTTTGTTACCCTATTCAGCTGCCTGCTATCTAAACACAGTCGGTTTTCGCCATTAGGTTTTTTAACAACAAGAACCGGTGAACACCACGAGCTGAAAGATGGTTCCACCACATCTTTGGCCAGCATGTCATCCAGCTCTTTTTCAATTGCAGCTTTTACTACTGGCGAAAAGTTGTACTGCTTCTGATGTATGGGTTTACTGTCACCAGTGTCTATACAATGGCTCAAGATATCCGTTCTCCCTAATCCATTCCCGACTGATTCTTTCAGCTCCTGTATAACTTCTTCCAAACTTGCACGCTGATCTCCTGTGAGATCCTCCCTAGCTATAATCACCGGCGCGTTTGCCATCTCTAACGCTGCCACTTCCCTCTTCTTAATCAACTCTTCACCTCTAAATCGTAACCCGATACCAAATTGCCTAAAGAAATCCTTGCCTAAAATGAAATCTTGTTTCAAAGCTGGCATTACCATAACTGGCATCACCTTAAACTGGCTATCAAAATTGATGGGCACATCAATTACCTCTGTAATTTTATGTGTAACTCCATCAGCCACCGACATTTCTAACGGCTCTCTTTTAATGGCCTTTAACCCAATCCTAGCAAGGATCATAGCAAATTTTCTGTTTACTACTGTACGACATGCTCCGCCATCTAGCAACCCCACGCAATCATAGCCTAAAATATCTACAACAACATAATCCCTGTTGTCATTATCCTTCTTCACTAATAACGGACATAACTCACCATCATTACGAACAAAAAACTTATTGACTGTGCTCAACCATGATTGCCATTCATCACTATTTCTACTTAGGGAGAAACTCAGTTGGCAGCACTCGAATTTCCCCCTTCGTCGTTTCCCTTGCACCGACATTCCTTTGAAGTTTTACCAAACTTCCCACATCTGAAGCAAAACAGCCGTTGTTTAGGTATGGTACAGTCTCTAAACACATGACCACTCTCACGGCAGTTCCAACAGCGCCTCACTGTCTGAGTCTGCCCCAGGTCCCTACCCGGTGACGCTTTGACCTCAGCTACCTCAGGCACCTGTTTGGTTTCCTTAATTGTCAACTCTGACGCGCCCTTAAAAGCCAAGTCTGGTTCTAAACTATTTATTGAAGTCTTAGGTGGCTTATAACTTTCACAATTAACCTTAGTCCTTTCTACTATCCTTAACACGTTTATCATTTCTGGAACCGAGCTAAAATTGTCCCTACATACAGCCCGCTGGTAATATGGCGACAAGTTTTTCTGAATAATAGAAATCTTTTCCTGCTCCGATATCTTGCTAGGAAGACGGTTGAACAAGTTTTGCATGACGGAAATGTATATCGTTACTGATTCACAATCCCCTTGAGACCTCGACCTTATCTCCGCCAGCAGTTCCTCTTGGTAATACGGTTTTTGAAAGGTCCGCCTCAAAAGAATAACCAATTCTTCCCAATCATACGCATATTCCTTGTTGGCTCTATACCAAATTAATGCGTCCCCCTCAAACAGATCAATCGCATACCGCCAGAGATCCGCATCAGTTGCATTCCTAGCCTCCTTCAATTCTGAAACTCGTTCCAAAAAGGCATTTACACTCATCTTATCGCCCCCCGTAAACTTGAGACCCCATTGATGAAGCGGCACCAACTTACGCTCGGTGGTTCCCTCGTCAATCGTAGAGTAACGCATCAACCTGGACCTACTATCCCTTTCCTGCTCCCATCTGCCAGCAGAGAAGGAAACACTTCTGTCACATGCAACTGAGACTGGCTGGGGCTCCTCCACAACCTTACTTACATTTCTATCTCCTACCATCCCTGATGAACCTTCCTGACTTTCTATTTTCTCTATGATTTGACGACCCAACTCCCCCAGAGTATTTTGGAAGATTGCCTTGTCGTCCACAGTCAGGTCCCCGCCTTCTACAATGTCATCTTGTTCCTCCAACTTATCTACAAGAGTCCCACATTGCTGTAATAAGCCTTCCTTACGGGTAACCTCGTCCTGGGCCTCCGATTTTACTAATGACAGCCTACTTTGTACGTGATAAAGTCTGGAGATTAACCGCTTGAACAAAGACCGATCTTGCTTGCCAGAAAGCTCGGCAATATAATTTGACAAAACTTGAATCTTTGCCGAACATACCTCTAGCTCATATTTGACAGAACTTGTTTTAGGGGCTTTACATTCTAGGCCTGATCCACCGGCTTGCATTAACTCGATTAAAAGTTTTTTCATGATGGGCACCGTAGCTGCCTTTAAAATAATACCCCTACAAGCTAGCTCATACTCTAGCTCGTCCTTTAATAAAAAGTTGGGATCCATTTTAATTATTTACCTTTAATTTAAGCAGACCAGTAACAGAAAATTATAAAATTATATTAAAAAGGAAAAATTGGCACAAGTTGCTGTAATCCCAAACAAACAGACATATATACCTAAGAACTAACCAGCCCTTACATATCAAATTACTAAATTCAGAAAAATACAGATAAGAAAGCAGTACACATTCGTTCACTATCCAATGTAACGGCCAAAAATTTAAACTATATGTATGTACCACAACCCACCGTTTATAAAAATATTTACAAAAAAAAACACGGAAGACGTAAGCAATACAAATTAACAATAATCACTAGAAAAAAATAAAGTATAAAAATAATGTATATTTTACCTACCTAATTTTATACAACCTATAAGTGGCTATATAATCCTAAAAATACAAGTTTTAATACATGTAAACTAATATCTAACACACAAATCCATTAACCAACTAAGCGCTATTATAAAAAAAACAACCGCAAAAAAGATTACAAAGCAAAAATTGCAATTTACCGCAACGACCTTTGCCCCGTACTGCCCGCTTGCCAACCAGTTGTTTTTACGTTGGGCGCTATTTTGTTACGGGTTGACAAGGGGATAAATCAAAAACCGGTATAGCAAATGTGCAAGTAAATACATATATTCCTTAACAATTATAAACTTAGACCTAGTTATCCTAAAATACTAAACTAATTGGACGCCAGGAGCGTTCAGTCTGCTGTTCGACTGGGTGTCGCTGCCTACCCACTGCCAAGTCCTTAGCTAGCTCAGTCTTCTATTAATTTAGAAGATCTTTTAACCATACACCAAAAGGGCGTGACGCTAAGCTAAAACAAATAGTTATATTTACTCCCCGTTCTTCTGAATCATACAAATAAATAACGATAATAATTTCAAAATTCCTTAAGACTAAAACTCACCCCTTTGGTGTAGACAATCTGCACTCACAATATAAAGAAAATATCACTCCCACTGCCTGAATGTCCAGATTAGAATTTAAACAATTTCTGTAAATTACATTTCACATCTTAAATCACAGAGCAGTGGAGGACTCGCACTTGCACACAACCTCTCGTTGCGATTTCAAATCCCAGTGTCCACTTTCTCGAACTGACCGCAAGTATTATTTTAAACGATTTATAACTACACAAATTAAACAAATAAAAATAGAAAAAGCTCGCCGCGGCCTGGGATCGATCCTAGAACCTCTGACTTGTAAGTCAACCCCGCAAGCCACTGGACCACCAAGGAATCTATGAAGCGGGCGTAAACAGGTAATCACTTGCAGCCATTGCGCATAAGTTTAGCTTAAATTGAACCTTAATATTAGGACAGAGGGCCCAATACCGTTTGAATAAAACTGTATATTTATTGCACTTACAAACATAACAACTTTCTCATTTATTTATCAACCAATAGAATCAATAACAAGTCTGTTTCTTCTTAGTTCAACTACTTACTACTAAACCTTGAGCCAATTTTTTTCTGCCATTGCTTACTTGATTTTCATTATATAAATATCTAATCTAGTAATTGGCGTGGAAACTTTAGGTTCATGGGGCCCCAGCGCACGCAAATTGTTTGCTGAGATCGCGAAACGTCTGGTTGACGTAACTAAAGACCGAAGAGCTAGCGACTTCCTCGCACAACGCATCAGTATTGCGATACAGCGAGGAAATGCCGCCAGCATCCTCGGTACAATGCCACAAGGGCCAATCTTAGATATAGGTTAGGTTAAGTAGATTAGTCAGATTCAATCTATGTACATAAATTGTAGTCTTGAAAATAAATATACCTATTGAATTAAAAAAAAAAATCTAATATCGAGTCACTAAGGGATTGAAGTGTCACTGACCATTACTTGATAAAAGATTGATGATGGGCAGCAGCGTGATCATAGTGGACACATTACTGCGATCGCCAATCCGCGTGCCCAGCGTGGTGATTATGGGCATTTACCTCCTATTGCGTCTATACGCATAGTTAATAGGAGAGGCCTATGTCCAGCAGTGTATCATAGGCTGATGATGAAATATATAATAAATTAGCATTTTCACTTTTAGGGACACCCAATTAGCGTGAGATTTAAAAACCTTAATTACAGTCAGGTTTGTAACGACAATTAAGTACGATATTGTTAGGAATTTAAACCTGATCGCCGTTTCTACGAGTATGTTATAATGCCGCTGAATTAATACCAAAACCGAGTTAAGTGCTTAATTAGTCAGGTTTGTGCCGTTGCAAACCTGACTGCAATTTAGGTTTTTAAATTTCACGCTAATTGGGTGTACCTAAAAGTAAAAAAGCTCAAATATAATATCTATACTTGTAGGTACTTTGTACACAAATAAGTATCTAGAGAGACAAAAGAATCTAGATTAATAAACAACTTTGCTTTATTAACTTTCAAGGTATTCATAATTTTATTTACTTAACGGCGATGTAAATAACATTTTAAATTCACTTTTACATTATTATTTAAATACAAATGTCTGACTAAAATGGCGTGGGGACAACGTAACTATACAGGATGCTCGCTAGGAACGCGCATAATTTTAACCACGATTTCTTAGGTCGAATGAAGGCAAATATGAAGGTTTTTGAGATGAAGTTCGAAACGAATAGCGATAAATTAAAACACGACCGAAAGGTGTTCAAAATCGACTACCACTAGTTATCAATTCCCTTTTGGAGCGTACTGTATTGTACGACGTTTTTCAGTACAGGGGGGGTTATCATAATACGAATACGATTCAGTCTAGGTTCAGAGAAAGGGACAGCGATATACGACTTGTATTAGCTTTGTCACTTTCTCTCGAACTAAACTGAACCGCATTAGTACGTCATGGTTACCCCCCGAATCGCCTGCAAAAATGCACCACTTAACAAAAAAAAAATGAAAAATGTTTTATTCTTTATTTTGCGTAGGTATTTCTTTTTTAAATATTACATATTATAAAAAGTTAAGAAAATCACAACAACACAACACAAGTTAAGACATATTGTACCTAGTTCAAAATTATTATTTTAATTTTTTCTCTTGTAGAACTTTGGTTTTGCTAACTTTGACTCTATTACGGGCATCTATTACGATATTAAATTGCATTGCGAACATTTTTACACCAAAAAGCATTTCGCATTGAGTAAACATGAAATGTTTTTTATATGTATTCTGAAACTAAGCGAAACCCAGAAATATGATCAGGAAAATACTGTTATAATTGAATTATGCCATGGACAACACAAACGCGATTCTACCTATTCGTAATTCCCATAAAATATGAATTCCACACAACTGCAGTTTACTACATTCGTAATTCTACACAGTCTATATTTTGACGCAATCAGAATTCATCAGATTCGCGATTCTACACAAAATGAGTATAACGCGACTGTAGTTCACTCAATTCGTAATTCTACACAATCGATATTTTAAATCATCTTGTTTACTGTAAGTACTGCACATGAAACCAAGTACATACTTATTCATTTCATCATCATCATCATATCAGCCGAAAGACGTCCACTGCTGAACATATGCCTCCCCCAAAAATTGCCACAATGACCGGTCCTGCGCCACCCGCATCCAGCGGACTCCTGCGACCTTCACTAGGTCATCAGTCAAAGTCACCCAAAGGGCAATGGAGAGGGCTATGCTAGGAGTCTCTCTGCGTGATCGGATTAAAAATGGGACCATCCGCAGCAGAACCAAAGTAACCGAAATAGCTCTCCGAATCGCTAAACTGAAGTGGCAGTGGGCGGGGCATTTTGCGCGTAGAACCGATTGCCGTTGGGGCAGGAAGGTTCTTGAGTGGCGCCCACGTACCGGAAGGCGTAGCGTGGGTACCTAGGCCCCCCCACAAGGTGGACTTATTCATTTATTTCATAATGATTGTATGTTTGTCCAAGAATTCTGAAACAGGCCGTAAATATTCTAACGGTAGCTACTACAATATTATAAAAGGTATAAAAACACACTTCCCTTATAAACAGTTTCATTATCATACATATTATGTGCTAATCTCCCGTAAGCCTATCATATTGTAATAAGTGTTTTGATTGCATATTGTTTTCGAGTGCCGGCCGTCAACAAAATTGCAGATAAACTATAATGTAATGAAATTCTATGAGCCTTGTAAACAAGTGCCTGTTCAATAATAGACTGACTTGCGTTATAGAAATCAGTTGCTTTTCGACCGAGCTGGGCGAAGGTATTATATTCGCCATGCGTAAAAAGGTTTTAGTATGACTTTAGGTTGATCTCGTCAAATTTTTTTCAACCAATATTATGTATATAATTTGTTGATTACCTATTCTCGACGAATCAAATCGAATAGTTATTAATAGAAATTTCCTATGACTAATATTACCGTGTTCATCAATATTAAAATAATATCGAGCCGGGTTACTTACGTATTTTAGGCGATGATTGCTCGATATGTTTCGACCAAGGGTGTCCCGGACGAGGACCCTCTTAATGGGTCGAATATTTAATATGTTTGAGTCTCACGTTAGTTATAATTCATCAATATTACCTATAAAATGTAGAATTTTTGATTGATTATTACCTACATTAATACATATGAGCAGTAGTGGATATAACACAGTTCATCCTCATGTTTACAAAGATCAACGCTCGTATGATACGACACTTATGGAGTTACAGACGTCCGCGGACTACGATAGCCCGCTTGTTTACAATCTATTGTATCTTTACGATAAAGAGAAAAAAAAAGATGTTTAACTGTCATTTCATCTTTGAGCGTATAATGTCATAAGTTAGTAGCCAAGGTAATTCACAAAAAATCTTGTAAAACAGCTCGTCCCAAATTATACACCGTGTTTTTATTGATTTCCGTTAAATTAAAGGGAAGCTTATTTAGGTCAAAAATAATCAATTTCTCTAAGAAACTAGTATCTTAACTCTTACTGTTATTGTGTTATTAAAAAAAATAAGTTTAATGTTTATTATATCCTAATGCTACTTATTTTGACATGTGCTGTCAGTCACCTGAAATAAACTTTTGTGTTATTCTTAAGGTTCTCTCACACTTACCATTTCATTTATTATGCATGAAAACGAAAAAAAAAAAGTAATTTTCGATTTCGACTAAAAGCTACATACCAGGTAGCTCAATTAACGTACAAAGCAGCCTGTTAAATTTAACGGAATTAAAAAAAAAACACGGTGTATATGAGATTTTTGAGCATTTCTTTATTGTCGCCATTTCGATAATTTTGAATTCACAAAAGGAAAATAATGTCCCAAAATTGACATTAGCCTTTGTTGCCGCTATACAATAAGTATGGAAAATGGTAACAAAATAGGAAAAAATCCATGGGACTTTTTTCCCCATGGGGTTTCCGTTTCAGGTAAAAACCCATAAATTCAAAGTTATGAAAATGGACAAAATTAATAGAAATGCTTTTTTGTTTTAATTGCGTCTTAGAAAACTCTCACCTCTTATTTCGGAACATCAAATCAATTACCTAATGAGAGTAAAGCATTTTGAATTTATTCTCTTGTAACGACAGTAATTTCATGATCAAACTGTACTGCATACCACACTTGCATACCTAAATTCCAACAAAGTTCGTGAAAACTTCGAATACTTAACTTAAAGTTCAGCGAGAACGAGACAGCAGACCCACTATATCCGTCCCGCTCCAACCGTGAAACCTTGCGAATGGCCTGCGACTGTTGGGCGGGAACGTAGACTTAGAAATGTATAGAGTTGTCATGAATAATGTATGGAAATTGTGGATTTGTGTAATGATATTCGGACATTGATAATATTGGGAACTCTTTCTGCTAGTTTATTAATATCAATATTGGTAAATTTTATTAGGATTTGGCCTCAGTTTTTAATATTAGGTAACTTGTTATTGTCTTACGAAAATTAGCCATAAGAACTAAGTATGTGGTATATACTGTCCAAAAACATTTGGCAGTAATAAAAAAAATAAAAGATAATACGTTCATATTGTTGATCGCTCATAGAAAATTTGAATTTGTTGCCATTTTTTAGTGCAAAAGTTAATACAAAAAATTTAACTTGAAAACAAAAATTAAGACGTTTAATTTTGTTATCATTGAATTAATCTAATAATGTTTTTTTTTGTAATCGGCCCGTTTTGAAAGTGATTATTGGCAATATGGCCTTAGTCGGATTTTCATTTGCATCATATTGTATTCTTGACTCTATTGACAGCATGTCAAAATTCAAATTTGAATAAATCTTTGTCAAGTTCATGCATTCAAGGGTTAAATCAACCAGCCTCTGGTTTGTTCTTGTTGTTCCGACGTCCATTACATATTAATTATTACTAGGAACCTCATATTGTTGTAACTATGACAAAGTACGAAATGGTACATAAACTCAAAATCAATTTCCTTGACTGTACCTACTACGCAGGATCGAGTATATCAGTAGTAACTTTGTCCAAAAGTTTGAATCCTGACCAGAATTTATTCATCAATTGCCAACTTTCTGTTATTTTAAACTGAGAAAGGATAGTTTTAGTATAAATAGGACTTTCGTAGTTACCGATATCAAATCAATATTTACTTTGATAGGATAGTTTATTGTCAAAAGTATTCTGATATCGAGAGTTTAGTTTGATAATAACATTACTTACCTGTTTTTGCTGGGGTTGAAATGGTTCTGATCTGAATATGTAATTGGTATTTTGTATCAGTTACGTTTATTTGTCATTTAGGGTTTTTTTTTAAATTTTAGTG
Source organism: Thaumatotibia leucotreta (assembly GCA_025490895.1). Lineage (NCBI taxonomy): Eukaryota > Metazoa > Arthropoda > Insecta > Lepidoptera > Tortricidae > Thaumatotibia > Thaumatotibia leucotreta. Next base: position 18,978 of record JALPQI010003289.1, read on the forward strand.
ACGTAAGATTGGGTGAGTGAAACTACAATATATTTACACGAAATTTTAATACAAAATGAGGCTAATAAAAAAAATCAGGACGATGAAGGAGACTTAACTGGAATCTTACGATTTTTTCTTATATCAATTAAATGATGAAAATGAAAATGAAAAAAATGAAAATGAAAATAATTATACCATATTGATTACCATTTTAGCTAGACTCCCGACTAGGTATGTTTTTGACTCAATATGTATACATGCTAATTTCCAATGTTCCCTGTTTTGATATTTTACACAGAGTAGGTAGAAGTTAACCTATGCAAATCCAAATGTATCCTAGTAAACAAACACAATTTGAACTATAATACAAAATCATGCAAATTATCCGTTGATTCTTAGGTTATGTACGTACAGGGATCCTATTCTAATGTAATTACATATTACCTGCCCGCTGCCTGATAATATAATTAAAAATTCATCTTTAGTCTACGAAGACTGGATTTATATTATTTCTCAGTTATGACGATTTAGTGTAATCATTAAAATATTATGCTTTCCTTCCACTCGTCATTTATATTATTTTTGTAATTTAAAATATATAATATAAAATTCAGACATTAATGGCAAGACAAAGTGACGCCTAAGTAGCGCTATAAACCGTAAAAATAGGACTATTTTAGGAGAAGCAATAGGTTCCGGATTCGGATCCCGGCGAGGCCGATGGTATTATTGGGTGTATATCTGAGCGTTCCAACTGCCTAATTTTGGCGACATCATTTTTGCCGAAGTTTCTATCAATGTTATAATTATAATTAGTTTGTATAAGGTACCGAGCTTCCTTCGAATGATAAAGTAGTAGGGGAGATCGAGTAGAGTTGTGACAATTTTTAGTCAATGCGTCATATCTCGCTCAGGAAACATTTCATAGTTATGTTCTATGTCTATTTTTGTAGGACCATTTCTTATCTTTCCAAAACAATTAACAAAATAAATACAAGTAAAACGGTTCCCGAGAAAATCGATAAAAAAGACGACTACTCTTTCTGTCACAACTCTCCTACCATCGAGGTGAGTTGTGACAAGTACAAAGGTAAGTTGTGACAGCTTTGTATTTGGACTATTTGGGTCCTGAATAATGTGATTACACATTTATAAATAAATAAAACACCTTTTTAATGCAATAGTGGTCTTATCAACCTCTTAGTACATCATAACATCATTTACCTACCAACATAAACAACTTAACCAGTTCAACCTGTCAACAAAAACAACTAATAAAACTTAAATACTTTGTGTGTTTTTCTTTAAATAAAACCCTTACTGGTCTATTAGGCAATTATGGCAAACATATTGCAGCTCATCTCGTGTGCAGTCTACGTGAGACCAGCCTTTGCAATCCAAGTATTGCACCCATTCCTCATTCGATCGGCTGTTTGCATACGCTTCAAGGCAAACTAAGCAAACACAATTAGAGGTATTTTCTGCCCCCTCTTTGTCCGTACATGTCCTCTTTTTCTTACCCGTCCTCTTTTTCTTACAGATCCTCTTAGTTTTTTTATTATTTTCATTTAAGGCACGCTTTTTCACATTCTTTAATTTTCTTTTCGCTTCTATAGCAACTATTTCGTTCCTAGTAGATCTGACTTTGCGTCTGTTCGGTTGGGTATTTTTTCGTGGTGGAGCTCTGGCGAGAACACATTAGAATCAGTGACAGGAATACTACTCGAAGGCGAAGCAACTGCTGCAGGGGCATTGTTGTTAATACCTGAGCCAGAGGTTATATAGATAGATGCAGGTTCATCGGCATTACTCACCACCGAAGCATTGTTAGATGGTATGATCTGCAATGTCTCATCAATGGCCACAACTGAAGCTTCAACGTTATTAGCTGTGCCGGTGTTGAGATTCGGATTTATGTTTTTTTCTGCTGGATTTTCCACAATAGTTGAAAAGGATTGTAGCTTTGGGTTGGGACGATCAGTGACTTGACTTGGCAGGAAACGGTGTAAGGTTGAAAACTAATAAAAAATATGTCAATATAACCCAGCATAAAAAAAAATACTAAGAGGAGAGTTGTGACAGCCTGTCACAACTCTCCTAGGACCTAAAAAATACGATTACACCGGAATAATAATTCGTAATTTTAAAGCTCGATGCAAACACGAAAAATCAATGCCATGCCTAGAAACTTGAATAACCATGCTACTTAAGAAAAAATAGTACTGTAAGGCATATGTTATAGAATAAGATATAAATTGAACCAAATTTTTGAAGAAAATCTTACTTTCAGTGTTTTTTTGCACACCAATGTCGTAATTACGCAGCCGCTCCTCACGTACCGTCGGTGTGTACCGAGGCAAGTAGGGCTTCCCTGAAGTAACAAATGTTCCATTCTACCAACTCTCTAACTATTGAAAGTAGAGAGTAATCGGCACTGTCACAACTCACCTCTGTCACAACTCTACTCGATCTCCCCTACATTGAATAGGAACTTCGGCAAAAATGATGCCACCAAAATTAGGCGGTTGAAACGCTCAGATATTCACCTTATTTATGTATTTATTATCAAAAATATTAATTTATTTTAATTTATTTCTTGGTCGTGGTTGTCTCTGTATTTAACTCCCTTATTCATAAAAATCTCCTACTCGTAATTCAGCCAGCCGATAAGTATTGTTTGTTCCTTTCAGTCTAATCAATATGTCTGTAAGACCGAAAAGGACAAACGATACTTATCAGTTTGCTAAGTGAGAAGACTAGTAAGTATATATTATATAGTCGCTTGTATCCACAAACATTGATTAACATTGACCTTACTATGGGATTAGGTCAATTTGTGTAACATTGTCCCAGGACAATTATTTGTTTATCATAACCTGCTCTAGCAACACCAACTTCCCATGTCACCACCATCAAAACAAGTCGAATCCGCCCTAGAGCGTCACGTCGCCCACGCGTCACCTCTCGGCCGCCCCAGCTCTATGGCGGCATAAAAGCCAGGAGCCCGCCCGCCCAAGCGCACTCACCACTTGCACGCCACAGTATTATGTGCTAAGTACAGCAGGAAAGTTGCGGAATATACAGTAAGTATTTTTTGCGAGTGAAGATTTTTGGTGTGATTTTAGGACGCTTTTAATGTTTACGGTACGATTTTTGATGAGAGTTTTGAAGTTTTAAAGTAAGTTCTTAACTTTTTAAAACTAATTGCGATGACAATTAGAAAGCGTATTCAAAATAACTACTTAAAAGAATTTGTGATAAAAAAATGACACTTTTGGGTACACATTTAAATTTTCGTGTGCGACGAATATTTTTTTTATAGTTTTCCCGTGTACGAATCCATGTTCTCGCATACGAGGGATTAAGAAAGTAATTTTGACGTAAATTGTATAAAACTTTCAAAAGTTGAGCGACGTAACAAAGAAACTTTTTGCCATTGTTTAGCGGCAAGTTTTCATGCGGAGATGCGAAGAATGCAACTCGCTGAACTGTTTACAAAAGTTTGCGTCGGTATATTAGTGTAGTTTTTTTAAATTAAAAGGATATCTAATACACATAAATACTATAATCCAAATACAAAAACGTCAAAAAATATAGTCAAATAAAAAAAATCTAAAACTACATTTCTAATGGACTACATTTAAATATGTCATTTATAGAAGGTAAAAGTACTCAAAAGTATACTGAAATGTGTTATTATATGTATTAATGCAGTGAGCTACGTAAAATTATAAGTCTTAGTAACAGCAATTTTAATCATTATTTGATACTTAGATAGATAGATAGATTGTTTATTGATAAAATTGTATACATTTTACACGTCACTTAAAATTATATTGTATAATGTCCATTTTCAAAATTATATTACAATTTGATTTGATTTCGGTCAGTTTAATAATTACAATTTACATAAGGTTTAATTAATACTGGTAACATTGATAAGTTGAAGACTCAGTAACGGTTATAATTGTTATCAACGATCTCTTAAAATAAATTCATTCACACTGTAACAGCACAGGTCAATTAACATTTTTTTCAGCTTCGAGGTAAATATTTGATCACTCCTCGAGGTGATTATTTCAGAAGGCAGGGTATTATAGATTTTGACACCTAGGACAGCGAGTGACTTTCGAGCGAGTGACTTACTCGTACTGATACATTTCTTTAGGAAATAAAGTTCTTTATTCCGAAGAACATGCTGGACGTATTTTATAGACAAATAATAAACACAACACATTTCATATTTTATTGTAATTACGTCGAGTTGTTTTCTTGTCGATAGCAAATTGCTGCACTGATAAGAAAAAGCTCCCCGGCCGAGTAAACATGCTTGATTCTATATATTTCCATTTCCTGTTGTAAAAAAATAATAGCATATTAATGGGCATTTTTATTTTTAGCGACACCAAATTAGGGTGAGGTTAAAAAACCTTAAATGCAGGGAGGTTTATAACGACAACTAAGTACCTACCTAAGTATATAAGTACTTTAGGAATTTAAACTTGATCGACGTTTTTATATTATTTATAATATCGCTTATAGTTTACAAAATTAACACCAAAATCCAGTTTTTATTGAAAAGGGCTTAATTGTCGTTACAAACCTGAACTGAAAGGTTTTTTTTTCTCACGTTAAACGGGTGTCCCTAAAAGTGAAAAATTATAAGATTATTTGAATAATATAAGTTAAAGACACTACTAAGAATACTGTTATTCAATCCAGAGAACATATTTTTTTACACGATTCTTATCCATAAGTTTCCTAATAGAAACAGGTCCCTATTTCGTTGACAATATTTTCGGATCGGTTATTGGCATATTTTGTACTTTCCGTAGTTTTTCATTATCATTTTTCTACGAAAAATTTGCACGTTTTGTACTCATGAATAGAAAATTGAAAATGTCACGGAAAAATTAAGATCTTTTAAAAACATTGATGACGAAATCATTCACATTTTTAACAATCAGCCTGCCAGTTTCTTCGAGCGTAAAGAATGTTTTAAAAATTAGCTTATAAAATTCGTTTTATTTTTATAAACAAAACAAAAATAACTTGATATAGATGACCCGATTCTAACTGAGCCTTAAGGTGCGTTCAAACCAAAAGAGCATTCGCTGTTCTATCCCCCGTTCTACGAAATCAACCAATCACGTTTTGTGTAACGATCGAATTTCGTAGAGTGGAGGGTTAGAATAGCGAATGCTCTTTTGGTTTGAACGTACCTTTAAAAGTCTTAAAACATACTATAATAAATAAACAATACGAAATACGCTCTTTTAAAAGTACTTTGCTTTATTGATTGAACTGTATAAATATTTATGTACAATATTAAATTGAGAGTGTTAAATATTATTGTCTAACCCAGCATGCGTACATAATTAGAAAAAAGGTTAACAATTAAAAATACTTCTTTAGTGCTTGCGCTCATTGGCAAAATATCTTTATTTGTGACATTTCCTCCAGATTTATCCCAAGGAAATTCAGAAGAAAACCAAAACCAATATACGAACTCAAAAGTTATTTCATTGTAAAATTGGTAATGCACCCAGTGCACCACAATGGTAGGATATATTTTTTTAGATTAAGTTTATGGAGTTAATTTGCACTTGAAAATGTAATTTGCGTCTAGTTAGCCATCTTATAGTCTCTTTAAACACTTAATACTAACACCTTATTCATAAACCTATCTTAAGTATTCTAAGTCCCTTTCGGTCTTACAATATATGTATAAAAGACCGAAAGTGACAAACAATACTTAGCGGCTTATTACGTTAGAAGACGTTTACTTATGATTAAGGGGGTAACTGCGACCATATATAACAAGGACGTGTAACGCCAGGTAAAAATGCCCCCAAAAGCAATTGTTCAATTGTGCCAAGATGGGCAGGACATAGAGGTTTTCTTAACACCGCGCATTTTCGGCGCAACATCTTTGACAAATGTTTACAGAATTATAGCCAATCAAAACTTTGATGGACCAATCACAACTATTTTTAAATGGCGGTTTAAGTTTTTATAGGTTGATATTAACATTCATTACCGTGAGGCATTGAAGAGGGGGTGACACTTGTCAACTAAAATTCAGGACCGTTTTTGAAAGGCAATTTAATATGGCGTGCGGCTTCCATGTTTTATTTGTTCGTAGGGGGGTAAGTATTTCACTCCATAGTGTGTCTTTTAAAATCCGAGTCTTGTCTTTCATCTATGGAAACCAGTCTTCTTTAAATATTAGAATTTTGACCACAACCGCATCTAAATAATTTTACGATACTCCGTAGCTATCATATTGCCAGTAAAAGTTAAGAAACGCCATAATTACGTCTCGTAAATTTCGTTTACTAGTAAAAGATTACCATTACCACGTAAAACATTGTTATGACCACGAGCAACTTTATCTTTTTAATATTATGTCACTTTTTATTTTCGTTTTGTCTTGATATAAAACCTCTACTCTCATTTGGAATTAATAAGCAGGTTCGTGTAATACCCAGGAAATTCTAATTCTAAATATTCTAATAAGGAAAATCACACAGTGGCCTATTTCACTATAATTACAAGTGTGACAATTGTAAAATATCTCTGTTACTGACATCACAGATCGTCGTAGGCTACGGCTACCGCTTACTATCGAGCGATCCACGTGCTTGTTTGCCACTAACATAAAATTATTATCATTAACGCTATTACATCGTAAATTAAACTACTTTTTATTTTCCGAAACCCGTGACAATTGTCGCAAGGTTTAGAATAATTTTCATTAAATCTTGACATGGACTTCGGTTTTTGTCGAAATTGTCGTATTATTGTGTCAATTGTAATTTTGTATCACAAAAAAGTAATTTTACTCGTTGGGTAACGTACTTTCGATATCAGTTGGAAGTTTTCTGATATCTGTTATATTTACGGAATTATGGTCCGGCCACACTTAACGATTACACCTCTGTATATACCATTTTCCACAAAGGCGGCCGATATTAACAGGATGGAAAGGGGCGACGTTCCTTCCCGCTACCGACCGAGTCTACCAACCATTACGATAAACTTCCAGTATGGGACCAACATCGAAAGCGTACATGGAAAATTGACTTTTTCATACTATTGAACTCTAACTATCACTCACTTTGTATGAGGGGTTTTTTTTTTTACTATTTCGATGTTGGTCCCATACTGAAAGTTCATCGTAATGGTTGGTAGACTCGGTCGGTAGCGGGAAGGAACGTCGTCCCTTTCCATCCTGTATATACCCTTTTCCACGAATGCAACAGTCATAGTTATCATCAAGAATTTATTATCATATTCGTTGCATCCGCCGCTTTCTTAAAATGTTCCGCAGGGTCATTATGAATGTTTTTACGATAGGTACTACCAAATTTAACATGGTAAGGGTTTAAGGGTGTATTGCTTCAATGTGAATACAGGGAAATTAATTAGGTACACCCATAAAAGTACGGTCAAGGTACAATCTCGGATGAAGTTTCATTTGCAATTTTACCGGGTAAAACAAGGTATTTATTATTTTCGCTTGTAAATACGCCAGTTTAATATGCCTACGGGGTAACATTGTCCCCCATAATAACATTATCAAACGAATAAATGCGTCGAACCAAAGAGCATGTGTCATAAACATAACAATGTTTTTAAAATCCTTTTTCCGTTTCGTTCCCCTAGAAATACTTTAACCCGCGTTTATAAAATTTAATATATATTCATTTACAAGAAACAGTCGGGGCTTTTATGCTTTTGCATGGACATGTTACCATACTCATCATGTGACCATAATTATACTGGTTCTGTTCAGAAAATATTTAGGTTTTTACAGTTTCGTATTGTGATTTTAAAAAAATAAGAAAAACTTTTCTTTTCGCGAAAAAAAAATTCTTATAGTTTTTCCTTATAAGAAAACGATGGTGAGATGGGCCTTTATATAGATTACGGGTCACTAATATTTTTATTAAAACGTGTATATAAATATACGGATTGACATTAGAAAACGAATAATTTTTGAAAGCAATTTATATATTTTAAGGCTAAAACAATGACCTATAGTATTTTCCCCTCACTAGCTTGTAAAGCGCTATTTTATCCTTTAATACGAGCGGGTAAAACCGCATCTTATTCACATGTGAGGCAAAGTAATCTCTAATTCCTATGGCATTGCCTAGTATAAGTGGACCTGTATGACCGTAGTAAACATGGGCAATCGGAGCTCACATGTTAAATTGGTCATTCTCATTGGAGACTTTGTAAGCTATTGGCTATATTTAAGTACCTACTCTACGATTCCTATGGCCCACTACTGCCTAGTATAAGTGGATCTGTATGACCGTAGTAAACATGAGCTCACATGTTAAGTTGGTCAATTCTCATTGGTGACTTTGTAAGCCATTGGCTATATTTAAATACCAGGAGTAACTCTACTCTACGACTACGTTTCGACATTAAGTTTTAAATTTTTTTTTTTAAGTTATTTACATTTGGATGCGATTTGTAAACATATTTCCTCGCGGTAGTGAGGGGAAAAAGTTGTATTACACTTGGTGGCAAAGTTTGTTCAACTCTCGTGCCTTGAGACGTTCGCAATGCTCAAGATTCCAGTTTTTGAAATTTGGAATCTTTCGCTAGCTCAGGTCTCAATATTGGCACGACAGTTAAACAACAACTTTGCCCCCTTGTATAATAAATAACTATATCTGTATTGCATTTAATTTGAGAATTTTATTAATGTCATTCTTTTTAATAACGTTTTTGAGCATAACTCACAGGTATACGCAGCATTTGAAAACGATCTTGTACTAAGTAACTATTGGGGTGACTAAATATTATTTGCACTAATAATTATCAATGGAATACGTTTTTATGTATTTTGACTATAAAATATTCAATAAAAGTAATTGGTCTGGCAGATTTGACCAAAAAGCAAGTAACATTTCCGATCTAGGAATAGATTGGACGTAATTATGCAAAAGGGAACCAACCTAATTAACACTTTAAATCACAAGCAACAATGTCAATCTTTAAAATGACAGTTTCGTGTGTATTGGTTCCTTTTTGCATAATTATTGTCAAAATTATTCGGTTTCCTCATGTTACAACGTGTATTGTGAGAAGTTAAATCGTTTAAATTTGGATAAAAGTGATACCAAATTGGAATTCGTACCCGAGCACACATCGACCTACTTTGTTCTATTAGGAGATTACTCTAACCTAACTTAGGACTTATCGTATTAAGGGATCTCTTCCTTTTACCTGTTAAATCGTTATCCGATCGAAGGTTCTGGTTAATGTGTTCAGTTCAACTTAAATACTTGCATTATCAAACATGAAAGTTAAAAGCGGGTTAATGTTACCTTTCTGTTACGATTTAGAAAATAGGTTAATCCTAAAATATCGGTAATCGTGTAGGTATACTTTAAAACTTCCCTTGTTGTTTGACAAGTTTAATTTTCGTTTTTTAAATATCGATTTCAACCGATTTTTTCAAGATCCCATTGCAATAAAGCGTAAATAGCTGTGGTAAATACTGCGTACCTATCTGTAGATAAGCCCATAGGGCAAATAGTTTTATCTTAAAAAAAACAACTCCCTATATGTATAACTAAAAGGTAAGGTAAGGTGGGGTAAGATGAAACAGTTTTTTGAATGGGGTAAGACAAAATGCTACCAGCAGACGCTGTGCCAGAAGGACGACTTGTTGTCTTACCCCATTAAAAAAAACTGTTTCATCTTACCCCACCTTACCGTACTGACTACAACTTCCTTGTTTTATGATAATCCACTAAAGCTTTTAGTGTGTTTTTGAACGTAAGCATTTTCTTAAAGCAGTAGAGAAAAAGTCTTGAAGCATAAATACAATTTTAAATCATTTGTGTATACATACATGTAGCTTGGGAATAAATAAACCATAAAAAAATCTGCCCATATAATAGGATATTTGGACACTCCAAGTAACTAATTATTTAGAGTTAAACAACGTAAAAAACTATAAAAAGACGACAATTATGCACAAATCACAGTGTATTTAAAATTTAGAAACGAAAAACCAAACAGTGCATTTTGTTTAAAATTCGGTTGTGAATTATTTTAATACCACAGCTCCCAAACTTTTCTACTCTTAAACTTAGCACCTTGTCATTGTAATTTATTGTATGAATTAATTTTGTAGCCCAACCGTTGCAATAAAGCGACAGGGTGCTAAGTATAAAGGCCAAGTAAGCCCCAAAATAGATTTTAAGGGCGGCCCTTACAAAAGTTGCAGGTGTCAGTAAAGGTTCTATCCAATTACACTTTTTTGTAAACTTTCTTAAGACTATTATACTTCTGCCTCGGTTCTCCGTGACCAACTTTGCTGAAGTAGCCAAAGTAAAATATGTATTTAGAATTCTGTTAAAACTAAGTCAACAAGAAATTGAAACTGAAAAGATTCATATTTTAACGAAAAACGGGTCTTAATCGAACTTAGGTACGTTAAATATTATACTGACGTTTCGGGCATCACGTTACGCCCTTGGTTGCAGGCAGACTGGCGAGAAAATGTATCCACACCTAGCTAGGGTTTTGCGAACTACCCGCACTTGGTCTTCATAATTCACTTCTAGGCTATGGTTGTCACTAGGCCTACACACAACACTCACAATGGCTTCAAAATAGGGTTTCACCACGTTTACACTTCAAAATGTTTAATTGACCTGGGTGCTTAGACAAATTGCCAATCGCTGACGATCATTAGCCATCGGCAACTTGGCTAAGCATCCAGATCAATTTTTCAATATATTAGTCTGCTATCTTTGCCTAGGGTGCACAGTGTGTAAAAATTACGGTGATCCATTTAAACGCCCATTTGGTATCGTATTCTGATTAGGAAAACGAAAGAGAAAAAAGATCCCAAAAAAATATTGCTTTGCTATCCCTTCCCTTCTTATAGAAATATTGATAAGTCAGAAAGAGTCAAACGATACTCAGCTTTGTAGATTAGGAGACGTTTATGAATAAGGGTAAATCTATAAGTTGAGGTTCCCAAAATTTAACGTGAGTTTAATGTTGGACCAGCTGTAGCGTAGCAGAACACATGTTTTCCATATATTACTAGTTTTCTGTGGGTTCGACCCAAAAATACGACGGTAACTAACTTTTTAGTACAGATGCTGTACTTTTTAGGCTCTAGTGCGAGAAGTGGGTCATTTTACAAGTCCAAAACTTCGGAGGGCCATCTGTACTAAAAAAACATCGTACGAGACACACCGTGCAAAAACGAAATTCGGAACTCGTGTCGATTTAAAACACTCCCTTTCGGTCGTGTTTTAAAATATCGCCACTCGTTTCGGATTTCATTTTTTGCGCACTTGTATCGTAATGTACTATTTTACACTAGGCGAATAATATCAAGCAGCTGCTTAGAGTCTGCTCGGAAAGAGAAAGCACATGAAATGTATCGGCCTGCATTCTTACCAGACGAGACGTCCTTAATTTCTGCACAGAGTAGCTCTTTATTTGTCACTTATAATACACGATGTTACTAATAACCTCAGAGATATATAACCACAGAGTGAAACATAAGTCGTGAACATTAATTTAATACGTTTTTGTAACTCTTTAAGCAACAAACAATTGGCTATGTAAAGTTTTCTGAAGATATTAATATTAAATTTTTCCCTGATAGCCGTCGTTTTATGATTCAAGAAAAATGCGGCTCTTTTATTTTTATGTCTTATAATTTGCTAACAATCTTTTTTTAAGTGAGTGCTGAGATGACATTTGTGCATTTTTATGGATGAACAAACCTAATTTTTTCGTCCGTAACAAGTACAATGAAATAGAAAAAAAATACCAGAAATTTTCTATTCACTACTTGTGTTTTATCTTGTATAAGTCATGAGCAACTTTTAGTATGGAACCAAGAATGGATTATGAGGTCATTGTCACGAAAAAAATACATTTTGATACCTTCATAAGGTATTGTTTATCTCGACATTTTGTATGAGAAATCTTCACGATTTCGGCGTTGGTCCCATACTAAAAGTTGGTTAGTATGACTTATACATATGGTGTGTATGTGACTATTTTGATAGTACATAAATATAGCTCAAGTTATTCTTGAAATAATTGGTATAGGTACTCTTTGTATTATTATACCGCTACGAAATTACATTAATTTAAATGTAAAAGCGATTTAAACAGACGAATGAAATAATATATGATTTCCCCATTACAAAGTCCGTAGCAATCAGCGTTAATAGATATTAATAGGAACGACAATTTAAAAGGGATACCGAATACCGAACGCATAAATCTCACTATAAATGATAATATAATTCATGATAAACTGTTTATGCATGCCGTTTCTTTAATCTAGTTTGTGTATGTACAATTGTACATAACATAAAGTTTTCTAGCTTTTTTTTCTTTTATGTAACGAAGGTAAACAACTGAGCTCTCAGCCCACCTTATGGAAAGCAGGAACTGAGGCCCACGGACATAGTGACCAAAAAATCGCCTATGCGCTGCCTACCCTGAAGACGTAGATGAATTGCCTCTATGCAAGTAATTACAACAGCTATCTTACCTCCAAACCGGGATCTGGAAAAATCGCCTATGCACATAGGCGATTATTTGATCGCTATGTCCATGGGTTTCAGTTCCTGCTTTCCGTCAGGTGGGCTGAGAGCTCAGTTGTTTACAGTACGTTTAAAAAATGGGAGTTCGTGTGTAAATATGCTTCGAAAATCGTCGCTATACTTACTTGACCTCGGATTTGCTGCAATAAATTTATGAAAATATTAGGTATCTTTATTTCACTCTGACCGGCTATCTGGTGGTGTCCAGCTATATGGTGACGGCTGTATGCCGTGTGGTGACGGCAGTAAGAATACATTTGTCACCACCCCAACTCCTCCTGGGGGTGTCGTAAGAGTCGACTAAGGGATTTAAGTGTCACTTACCATTATTTGATAAAAGATTGATGATGGGCAGCAGCGACATCATAGTGGACACATTACTGCGATCACCAATCCGCTTGCCCAGCGTGGCGATTATGGGCATTTACCTCCTAATGCGTCTATACGCATAGTTATAATAGGAGAGGCCTACGTCTGGCAATGGACTATCATAGGCTCATGATGTATTTCACTCTAAATACGGGTGTTTATTCTATCAAGTGAGTGTTTCAAATACTAGGTAGAGTAATTAATTATAGCGGCGAAATTACCTCCAGCTTTTCGAGTATTGCACTCGTGTTGGAGCACTCGAAAACGCATGGAACGAGTGAAGCATGTTTATAATATGCAATTACATAAGTATCGTTTGTTGAAATAAATTATTTTTTATTTCTTATTACCATGATGCACTTAGGCATCTCTTATTAACTATACATTGTATACATATGTATGCATTAGGAAGCAAAGTGCAAAGATATGTATCTAAAGAATCCTCTTATAAATAGGTACAACGTTCTTATTACACAAAATGAAAGTGGACTGGGACATATTGTAACTGTATCTTACGACGTTTTTCAGTAATAAATGCGCTCCGAAATAATTTTACCCCCTTTTAAATATTATTACTATTATTTTAAAGTTCGTGTGATTGCGAGTAAAATGGTATATTACAGTCCATGATCAGACGAAAAAAGTAAAATACCATAAATTTGTAGAAAATTTATGGTATTTTACTTTTTTCGTCTGAGACGTCGTAAGATGTACTTTTTATTAATTTTAAACTTGCGTTAAGTTAGAGAAGCACGTATTTTAATACTATCGCCTCCCACTATCGACCTTTATTTAATTAGCAAAAATGTTGACAGCAATAAACTGCTGATGCTTAGCAGCCCATTATTTATAATTAAATTCGTTTTAATTATGTCTGACGTGATGTCTAATAATCATAACGTAGCGACAGATTTATATTTGACAAAGTTTCTTGTAGTTGGTACTTTATTTGATGTGCTTATGTAAGTATTAGACATTAATATCAGATTACTTAGCTACACATACTTATTTAATTACAAAGAACTTATCCGTAACTTCAAGTTATTTAAGGATGAACAATATTGCTTTGCTCTTCCGCGATACAGAATGTGTAGCTAATTAGTGTAACCCGCTATAATTACTTGCGTATTTTTTGCATGCAATTAATTTTCCCACCCTCCCGCCGCAAAAATAAATACGCAAATAACTATAACAAACCACCACCAATAACACTATACTCGACACGTGTTTCGCCTCTCTACGAGGCATCATCAGGAGTTGACGATGTTGTCGGTCTGGTGTCCGGCAACAGAATGAGCTGTCCTGTCTGGTCGGCCATATTTATAACCTCACCCTGACCCCGCCCCCTACCCCCTTCTCCCCCCCTGGCAACGGAAAAAATTCGTAATAACGGCGATGACGCAACATTCAGCTGCTCGTTAATAATTACACCTCTACCGTTGTACCTAACTATTTCCAATTGTTCCAGAACGTTCAAACGTAAACCTTTATCACAAACGTGCAGAACATTAAAAGAGTGGTCCTCAGATAAACTATGGCCACTCTCTATCAAATGCTTCGCGAAATTTGAACGTTCTGGATGGTTATGCCTATAAGATGTAACATGCTCCTTATACCTTGTGTTAAAATTACGGCCCGTTTGCCCCACGTACACCTTATTACAATCATCACAAGTTAGCTTATACACACCAGACTTCTTGCCCGTCTCAATTTGATCTTTGCCGTTACAAAGTTTTGAATGTAACGTATTGTTTGTCTTAAAAGCAACATTAATATTATTAGACTTCAAAACTTTGTAAATATCATCTGATAGTTTGCCAACATACGTAATGCTTGCCTGAAATTTCTTGGTGGGTTCAGACGGCCGTGCAGCATACAACATATTATTGATCATGCCATTCTGTTTCTTTCTGATTATACCATCCACAACTGACTTATCGTAGCCGTTAGAAACCGCCAAGTGATAGATGTTATTCAATTCTAGTTGATAATGGTCATCAGAAAGAGGCACAGTCAACAATCTATGCACATAACAATGAAAAGCCGCTAACTTATGTTGCCACGGATGTATAGAAGAAGCTGGTATAACTGCGTCAGTCTGTGTAGGCTTACGGAAAATTCGGAAATCGTGTCTGTTATTAACCCTTGTGATCGTCAAGTCCAGGAAATTAAGTGAATTGTCTTGCTCTAATTCTTTCTTAAACTTAATTTTCGGGTGCTTGTTATTAACCTCAGTAAAAAATGCATCCAGCTGTGTCACACTGCCCGTCCAACAAATAATTAAATCATCCACGTACCTAAAATAATACAAAATATCCCTATTACCTACAATATGCTGGTTTTCAAAGTCATCCATAAAAATATCAGCCATTAAAGGACTCAATGGTGAACCCATAGCCAAACCATCATTTTGCAGGTAATATTGACCCCCAAATCTAAAATAATTTTGTTTCATACAAATAGCAGTGAGTTGCAATAATTCATCCACCTCTCCCGGATGCAGCCGCTGTCTTTCAAACATACCACGAAGGATGTCCAATGTTTCGACATACGGTACATTTGTAAATAAACTGTCTACATCCAACGAAAGAAGGATAGCATTCTCAGGCAAGTTAATACCCTTGATCCTCTCTACTAGATCTAAACTATTCTTTAAACAAAACTTAGGCCGAAATTGGGATTTATCTCTAATAATGCAATTCAATCTCTTTGCTAAATTATAAGTTGGTGCACCCAAGTATGACACCACCGGACGAATCGGAATATTGTCTTTATGAATCTTTGGAAGACCATAAAGAACAGGAGCTCGTGGATTCATGGGGATAACCATATTCTTCTCATGCTCGGTTTCAAAGACAAACGAAGAATCCTTAACCGCATGCCTAAGATCTTTCTGGAACGCTGGAGTTGGGTCTTTCCGTAAGATAGAAAAGCCATCACCTTGGATAATATCTAATACTTTCTGATTGTATTGACCCCGCTCCATGATCACAATGCAATTGCCTTTGTCTGCCTTTGAAACCACTAGATCATTATCTTGCACCTTTTGTTGTATAGATCTTAATAACAACATATTAGATCGCACCCCCGCATCCTCTACCAGACCAGCACCCTTAATAACATTAGCTACCATGGTTTTTGTGTCTACCTCACCACGCCCCCGAACTATAGCAACCTCGGCATCCACAGCCAAATTTTCAAGAACTCCTTGTTTTAGCTTAGGCTGGAAGTTATATTTCAATCCCTTCTCCAAAAGACCTACTTCATTTCCCGAAAATTCGACTGTAGTGAGGTTCTTCATGCGAGGGTGGAACTGGTGATGAGTTGGTGGTACTATTTCACCTCTGCCTAAGGAAGAATTAGAAGCTGCTGTTAATCTGTGCAATTTGTTAAGCTGTGCAATATACATCTCGTGAGCAAGTTCTGACGCGAAGTATCTGGCCTTTTGGTCAAGAATATCAAACTCGAGATTATGCAGCTTAAATGAAAGTTCGGAATATAGAACCTTAAGATGCAATTTTAAATTGTCTCTAACTGTAAACCAATGGCGAGATTCTTCGTTGAGCCAGACCTTTTGAGCCTTATTAATTGCCAACCTTGCCGACCTGCTAGTACTACTACAACGGAAATGGATGTAATTAGGTACAACATTCAGCTGCTTACATCGCTGGTTAAACCAAACATTCTGGACAGCTGCACGATGCTGTTTCGTTAATTTGACATAAAGTCGTGCCTGCTCAGCCACGCTAGCTGTTTTTAAGTAATTAATTGAATCAGGCGTTACTTTGCGGAAGTCCATATTCAAGGATGAACAATATTGCTTTGCTCTTCCGCGATATAGAATGTGTAGCTAATTAGTGTAACCCGCTATAATTACTTGCGTATTTTTTGCATGCAATTAATTTTCCCACCCTCCCGCCGCAAAAATAAATACGCAAATAACTATAACAAACCACCACCAATAACACTATACTCGACACGTGTTTCGCCTCTCTACGAGGCATCATCAGGAGTTGACGATGTTGTCGGTCTGGTGTCCGGCAACAGAATGAGCTGTCCTGTCTGGTCGGCCATATTTATAACCTCACCCTGACCCCGCCCCCTACCCCCTTCTCCCCCCCTGGCAACGGAAAAAATTCGTAATAACGGCGATGACGCAACATTCAGCTGCTCGTTAATAATTACACCTCTACCGTTGTACCTAACTATTTCCAATTGTTCCAGAACGTTCAAACGTAAACCTTTATCACAAACGTGCAGAACATTAAAACACAGGACAGGACAGGACAGCTCATTCTGTTGCCGGACACCAGACCGACAACATCGTCAACTCCTGATGATGCCTCGTAGAGAGGCGAAACACGTGTCGAGTATAGTGTTATTGGTGGTGGTTTGTTATAGTTATTTGCGTATTTATTTTTGCGGCGGGAGGGTGGGAAAATTAATTGCATGCAAAAAATACGCAAGTAATTATAGCGGGTTACACTAATTAGCTACACATTCTGTATCGCGGAAGAGCAAAGCAATATTGTTCATCCTTGAATATGGACTTCCGCAAAGTAACGCCTGATTCAATTAATTACTTAAAAACAGCTAGCGTGGCTGAGCAGGCACGACTTTATGTCAAATTAACGAAACAGCATCGTGCAGCTGTCCAGAATGTTTGGTTTAACCAGCGATGTAAGCAGCTGAATGTTGTACCTAATTACATCCATTTCCGTTGTAGTAGTACTAGCAGGTCGGCAAGGTTGGCAATTAATAAGGCTCAAAAGGTCTGGCTCAACGAAGAATCTCGCCATTGGTTTACAGTTAGAGACAATTTAAAATTGCATCTTAAGGTTCTATATTCCGAACTTTCATTTAAGCTGCATAATCTCGAGTTTGATATTCTTGACCAAAAGGCCAGATACTTCGCGTCAGAACTTGCTCACGAGATGTATATTGCACAGCTTAACAAATTGCACAGATTAACAGCAGCTTCTAATTCTTCCTTAGGCAGAGGTGAAATAGTACCACCAACTCATCACCAGTTCCACCCTCGCATGAAGAACCTCACTACAGTCGAATTTTCGGGAAATGAAGTAGGTCTTTTGGAGAAGGGATTGAAATATAACTTCCAGCCTAAGCTAAAACAAGGAGTTCTTGAAAATTTGGCTGTGGATGCCGAGGTTGCTATAGTTCGGGGGCGTGGTGAGGTAGACACAAAAACCATGGTAGCTAATGTTATTAAGGGTGCTGGTCTGGTAGAGGATGCGGGGGTGCGATCTAATATGTTGTTATTAAGATCTATACAACAAAAGGTGCAAGATAATGATCTAGTGGTTTCAAAGGCAGACAAAGGCAATTGCATTGTGATCATGGAGCGGGGTCAATACAATCAGAAAGTATTAGATATTATCCAAGGTGATGGCTTTTCTATCTTACGGAAAGACCCAACTCCAGCGTTCCAGAAAGATCTTAGGCATGCGGTTAAGGATTCTTCGTTTGTCTTTGAAACCGAGCATGAGAAGAATATGGTTATCCCCATGAATCCACGAGCTCCTGTTCTTTATGGTCTTCCAAAGATTCATAAAGACAATATTCCGATTCGTCCGGTGGTGTCATACTTGGGTGCACCAACTTATAATTTAGCAAAGAGATTGAATTGCATTATTAGAGATAAATCCCAATTTCGGCCTAAGTTTTGTTTAAAGAATAGTTTAGATCTAGTAGAGAGGATCAAGGGTATTAACTTGCCTGAGAATGCTATCCTTCTTTCGTTGGATGTAGACAGTTTATTTACAAATGTACCGTATGTCGAAACATTGGACATCCTTCGTGGTATGTTTGAAAGACAGCGGCTGCATCCGGGAGAGGTGGATGAATTATTGCAACTCACTGCTATTTGTATGAAACAAAATTATTTTAGATTTGGGGGTCAATATTACCTGCAAAATGATGGTTTGGCTATGGGTTCACCATTGAGTCCTTTAATGGCTGATATTTTTATGGATGACTTTGAAAACCAGCATATTGTAGGTAATAGGGATATTTTGTATTATTTTAGGTACGTGGATGATTTAATTATTTGTTGGACGGGCAGTGTGACACAGCTGGATGCATTTTTTACTGAGGTTAATAACAAGCACCCGAAAATTAAGTTTAAGAAAGAATTAGAGCAAGACAATTCACTTAATTTCCTGGACTTGACGATCACAAGGGTTAATAACAGACACGATTTCCGAATTTTCCGTAAGCCTACACAGACTGACGCAGTTATACCAGCTTCTTCTATACATCCGTGGCAACATAAGTTAGCGGCTTTTCATTGTTATGTGCATAGATTGTTGACTGTGCCTCTTTCTGATGACCATTATCAACTAGAATTGAATAACATCTATCACTTGGCGGTTTCTAACGGCTACGATAAGTCAGTTGTGGATGGTATAATCAGAAAGAAACAGAATGGCATGATCAATAATATGTTGTATGCTGCACGGCCGTCTGAACCCACCAAGAAATTTCAGGCAAGCATTACGTATGTTGGCAAACTATCAGATGATATTTACAAAGTTTTGAAGTCTAATAATATTAATGTTGCTTTTAAGACAAACAATACGTTACATTCAAAACTTTGTAACGGCAAAGATCAAATTGAGACGGGCAAGAAGTCTGGTGTGTATAAGCTAACTTGTGATGATTGTAATAAGGTGTACGTGGGGCAAACGGGCCGTAATTTTAACACAAGGTATAAGGAGCATGTTACATCTTATAGGCATAACCATCCAGAACGTTCAAATTTCGCGAAGCATTTGATAGAGAGTGGCCATAGTTTATCTGAGGACCACTCTTTTAATGTTCTGCACGTTTGTGATAAAGGTTTACGTTTGAACGTTCTGGAACAATTGGAAATAGTTAGGTACAACGGTAGAGGTGTAATTATTAACGAGCAGCTGAATGTTGCGTCATCGCCGTTATTACGAATTTTTTCCGTTGCCAGGGGGGGAGAAGGGGGTAGGGGGCGGGGTCAGGGTGAGGTTATAAATATGGCCGACCAGACAGGACAGCTCATTCTGTTGCCGGACACCAGACCGACAACATCGTCAACTCCTGATGATGCCTCGTAGAGAGGCGAAACACGTGTCGAGTATAGTGTTATTGGTGGTGGTTTGTTATAGTTATTTGCGTATTTATTTTTGCGGCGGGAGGGTGGGAAAATTAATTGCATGCAAAAAATACGCAAGTAATTATAGCGGGTTACACTAATTAGCTACACATTCTGTATCGCGGAAGAGCAAAGCAATATTGTTCATCCTTGAATATGGACTTCCGCAAAGTAACGCCTGATTCAATTAATTACTTCAAGTTATTTGGATTTTTTCTTCCTTGCAATATTAATACTTGTAATTTAAGAAAATAAAAATAATTATCTTGTGACGTCTTACACAAAAAGACCTACTCCCGCGATAAGCTCGGTTTGGATACCAAGCGACTATCGTCGAACTTTTATATAGGAACGTATCTACCGTATCAGTAAAAAATTTAGTTCACACCACGTTTTTGATATAAAATTGACTTATAACTAACGTGAGACTCAAACATATTAAAATATTATCGACCCGGTTAGCTCACGTATTTAAGTCGATGATTGCTCGACATGTTTCAACCCGTTAAGAGGGTCCTCGTCCGGAGCACCCTCGGTCGAAGCCCGACGTATATCATCGACTTAAAAACGTGAGTAACCCGGTTCGATAATATTTTAATAAAATTAACTTTTTCGCGCGATCATTTTTCTGGTGTTCAAGTCTAAATTGATTTTAACCCAACTGACAACTTGGCTGATTGTTGAGCATATTTATTTGAAATTAGTCGTTAATTTAGAATAACTTATGGCCTTTACGAAATTACAACTTCAAATATCTATGTGTTATCATCGCATCTGTTGTAGAAAATAGTTCGCAATTTATGCCCAACTAATTTAAAATTACCCTGGAAATTACACTTTTGACACTAAAAAAAATCTCTCAAAAAGGCGATTTTGTACTGAAATCTTGGAGTAAACGTAAACTTTTGACAGGTACTGTATATAATTTATACGGGTTTTTTTAGATTTTAGTTTCATTTAAGTTAATATTTTAATATTACTCTTACTAATTTATTTTTTAAGATTTAGTTTGTAGCTAATATTATTCTTAAGTAGTTATTGTTTTCAAGTAATACATACAGGGTGAAATTGTAAGGGCTTGTTCAGTATCGTTTCCTATTTAGACAAAGGAGGAAATTGATTGTTTCGCATGTTTTTTTTTTTTACTCTCCATAGAAAATCAATATTTTTTTTGGGATACAAAAAAAAAATCTTTCGCCTTTTTCCTAACTATAACACAGTACCTACTGAACATGCCTGATTAAGCGCAGAACAATAATTAAAATTTCACCTTTCAGCCATGACCAAGGAACAAATTTAATATTTGTGATAAATAAATTAACGTAATGATTTAACGTAAGTTTACGCGATTAAGACCCGTTTGTCTTTAAAATATAAAATATGATAAATAAATAAGTACACAAAATAATGCCCTCGCCGGATTCCAACCCGGAACCTCCAACTTCGTAGGCAGGGTCACTACCTAATAGACCACGGAGGCTATGCAAAATTGTATCACTCTGTCAGTTACCTACGTTTTTATAGTATATTGACAAAATATCGTTAATACAATAATACACTCGAGCACATACGGCGGTCGAGTAATAAAAAAGTTTAATGACGATCGTAATAATTATCATCAAAATAGAAATGGCTTCAAATATCCAGTGAATTGTGTGTTTGACACATATATTCTGCCTTGATCAACGAAAATAATTATTTTTTAGAGATTGTATGGTTTACTGATAAGGTTCATTTCTCTCTAAATAACAACTACAATGAGAATAATGGAAGGCCATGAAAAGGCATCATAAAATAGGGTAAGTTATTTTTTGTCACATTTGACCGGTTCAAGTCCTGACTGAGGCAAGCGATTTTTCATAAATTCTTAACTGCAGAATTTATTGTATTTGGAAACAAAGGAAAGTCTCCCTTACACAAAATGTGCTATTTATAATATTTAAGGTAGTTGCCATCCATGTGGCATTCGTTTTTTCCACCCTGTATATTCTGCCCTTGATCAGTCAGGTTCGTAACTTGGTATTATTTATTTAATAAATTGGTATTATTTGTTTGCCCAAAATTGGGTGTTCGCGTTTGGATAATTTTATTTAATTGAGGAATGACATAATTCCAAGTTCTTGTCCAAACGATTGAGCATTCGTATTTAAAACGAGGTTTGGATAATCAAGTTTCTACTATACCTACCTAAAATCGTAATAAGCAGGTAAGTACTTTATAGACATTTTCTGAATCTCGAGGCTGCTTGGGAGTCTGAACACGTGTCGATTTTATGGGCCCCATTACCCATACAAAAGGTGACGAAATTACGTTTTTCAGACCATGTTTTAGTATTTATTGCAGTTGTGACAAATATCAGATGAGTAGTGATATATAACTGTTTGGAGAAGTATAATGAGACATTGTGTTTCAGAGTGAAATAACAATAATGGTTTGAAATCATTAAAGGCATAGTAAAAATATCGTATCTAGATTATGGAAAATGGTAACAAAATAGGAAAACCCATGGAACATTTTTCTAACTGATAAGAATACCAGAGGACTTCTATTGCAATGAATTTAAATCAGTTGATGTGTTTTTATGATATTGTAGTCACTGAAAATTTAAATAAAATGGAAAATAGGTGCTGTATTTTCCGTATATTTTTATATTATCTTGAATATCTTGCATTTTATGCACGATGACATTTACATTACCACCTCCGCTATCCAAATGCAAAAGCATTGCTACGGAATGGTGCTATTCTCACAATTTCTACTTTTCTGCTTTTGGTGTGTTCGACATTTCAAGCAACCAAAGATATAATTTATACTTCATT